>JAEQBH010000075.1:0-69559 GCA_016808115.1 Tetrastigma voinierianum | reverse complement strand
ACATTTTTAACCTAATAGTTTTCCAAAATGCCTAAATCTAGGCTGCTTTATACCATAGCGTAAAGCCCCTTCCCTCGACCTCGTCAAGAGAAGGGGTGTCACACGGGGCTGAGAACTATTAACCTGATTACCTGACATTAGTGAGCCCATTTCAAGCATATAATCATGAATGACATAAACATGTAAGACTACCACTATAGTGGTGTTTAAAATTGTCTTGCTCATACATTTGAGTCTCTAACCACTTGTATTTATATAAGTTCCACTATTACAAAATATTGCATTTACATTTCAAAATCAAAATCAAAAACCTACGTAAGGTGTACTCCTAATGTTGTGTTTTGCCACTGACGATGTGAGATGTCTCTAAACTGCCGGTACCTACATGGATGAAACTTGCAGTGCTAAACATAACTTAGTGGGGAAAACATATAGCATATGTGACCGATTCGCGAGTGGTCATATTACAGTATACTTCTAAAATAATTCCACATATCAGAATATTCATATCTCCTTAGGAGTACATAACGAGATTTGGGAAAGAGAAGGTACGTGGGTACACAACATAAGCGGGGCGGGCGAGATTATGCCTTAGCATTGAGTTGATTACTTTTATTTTCTTATGTTGTGTTGTTCAAATACTTATCATATAAATGTTTGCCTGTATAGACCGGTAACAATGATTGAGGGACACGAAGCACGATAGGTGCTGAAGGTGCGGTCTGATGCGAACGAGAGGTGTTGAAGCCTGGGCTCGCGTGCTGAGCCAAGTAATAGAAGTGTCGTAGCACTATGTAGAAGTGCTATAGCACTAAACAGAGAGTGCTGAAGCACTAAACAGAGAGTGTTGAAGCACTAAACAGAGAGTGTCGAAGCACTAATCAGAGGTGCCTATTAATTCACTATTCGGTCTTAGGCAGACATGCAATTATATGCATTTTTTCTTAATCATATTCTTATATTTATATAACGTAAGCAAATAAGAGGCAAGAAAACAAAGTTTTCCTAGTTCTCTAAGGCGGCGAGGTTCGTACCAAATTATCACTCCTTGGAAATCTAAACCAAAGAGTAATGGTTTCTAGAATTAATAGAAGAAAGGAAACAAAAACAGGACTGCAGGTTCGCCTAGGCATAGGGGACCTTCACCTAAGCGTAGGGGACCTCCGCCTAGGTGAGGACCTACGCCAAGGCGGTCTAGCCTTTGCTGAGGCGAGGCAGAAACTAGCAATTTTGGGGATTCGGGTTCTCTTAGGAAGAGAGGCGTCGGGTTTCCAAAAATGAGGCATTTTTTCCATTTTTCACCAAAAATTTCCAACCAAAACAAAACAAACTCAAAACAACCATAAACCCAACTCAAACCAACCCAAAAACACATTTAGAAGAGTTAGGGTTTTCCTAATACACACATAACCAAAGAATGAGTTAGGATAGTTTCCTAACAAACAAGAAAGGAGGTTGAATAATTTCCTAACCTTGATGTCTTGAAGACTTCAATCAAGCTTTTCTTTCTTCTCTTCTTCTCTTTACTTGAACAAGTAGAACCAAGAAATGGATTACACTCCTTCCTCTCTTCCACGTAATGCCCTAACCTAAGCCAAGAAAAATGGGAATTTATTCCTTTCTTAGAAGACAATTTCGTGTCTTTATGGATTTGGCTCAAACTTTCTCCTTTTTTCATTTTAGTCCTTCTTCATTATTTCATTTGCAAATCATCTTATCCTTATTTCATAATAACATATAGCCTTCTTGTTTTATGACATTTGGGTCCTTAACTGGCAATTTACCATTATCCTTTAAACTTCTTTAATAATCCTGATTATATCATTTTTCACACTTAGCATTTAAATTTCCAAAAAATACAATTTTGACTTTTATTATACCCTAAACATATCATAAAACTACTAGGGTATAATTTGGGGTGTTACAGAGAGACACCGTGAGCAAAAGAAAGAGGGATCGGGTCGTACTTAGTTGAGGATAGGAAGCTTTCAAATCGAGTCTTAGGTCGTGCTTTGGAGAGAAACCGAGCTTGAAGATGAGAGGGAGGGGGAGATGCAAAACAAGTTTAGAAGAAGAAAAGAGGAAGATAAGGGGGGTGTGCGGTTGAAGAACAAGAGGAAGATGAGTTTTGGGTTTCTAAACGATTTTGGCTTTGGTCCTTGGATGTCAAAAAGTAGAGATGAGAGGGAGATGTTTAGATTGGGTTAGGGATTGTGGGTAAGATGAATGGAGGGTATTTTAGGGAGACAAATTTGTTTTTGCCACCTCATGGACTCTTAATCAATTATATGGGTTCTTTATCAATTATTTTGTTCAAATAGGGCTTGGGCTAGGTTTGATAAGCTTTGGGCCTAAATTTTCAAATATTTCATGCTAGGGCCCCGTAACATAGTTTTCCAAAAAAAAAAAAAAATGACAGGAGTTACAACATTTAACGTAAATGGGAAGTTAAAATAATAATAATAGTGGTTTAAAAAAATTTATAGAAAGATAATAACAAGTTAGTTTTTTTTCCTTTTTGCATCAATAAGTTGAGTTATTTTACCATACAAAGTCAAAATTATTTGATTTTTTTTTAAACAAGGTAGTAAACTATCCCCATTGGGATTTGAACTAGGACCCTATGCCTTGACTTTTTGAAACGTTGAGTACTTTACCACATGAATTAGGCATGATAGACTCAAAATTGTTTGATTTAAAAGGTTATCAAAATGGATATAATTTTTTTTTAGATAATCTTGTCATACAATGAAAACTTCCAAATTGCATTTAATAAGTCAAATTGGTTAAGTTATGGAAAATAGATAATGTGCTTCCAAATGTATCATTATGAAATTTGTACAACATTTTCAAACTTTTATTCGTCGGTTCTGAATTTTTAAAACCACAATTTTTTTTTTCTAATGGCAACGTCCGGTTGTTACAGTTCTCTGTTACCTCTTCAACATAGTTCGACCGGTCGATACACTCCATGTTCAATTGAATGTAGGCATGCTCTGTTAACCATGTCTGTTAATTGAAAAAAAAAGAGATCTAAGATATGAATAAAAAAATGAATATTGAATTCATTTGATTTATTCTATTGCTAAGGTTAGAATTTATGCATTTACAATAGCATACATATAAGGAAGAAAAATAGACAAACATCAACTAGCTAATTTACAGGGCAAAACCACAACCTAAATTCTAGTATTTTACAATTAAGAGAAAACGGCTAGAGGTGATATAAAGGTAGCAACTATCAAATTTCTTCAAGATGATCCACACACACTCGAGTGGAGCATGAAGATCTTGAATACTTGGCTATGAAGAAGGGTAAGAAAACAATCATGTCCCAATGCTTTGGTGAAGATGTTTGCAGGTTGAAATTGAGTTAAGTATTTTTGTAGTAATGATTCTAATTATGCATGTTCTTGAATGAAATGGTAGTTGATCTCAATGTGTTTGGTATGCTCATGGAAGACGGGATTAGCGACAATGTACAAAGCAGATTGGTTGTCACAATGCAAAAGCATTGGTTGTAAATCAAACAAAGAGAGATCGGTAAGAAGACCACGCAACCATATCAGCTCACTAGTTGTAGCGGCCATAGACCGATATTATGATTTTGTAGAGGAAAGGGAGACGGTGGGTAGCTTCTAGGATTTCCAAGAAATAGGGGCACCATCAAGAAAGATAAAATAGCCTGTAATAGATCTTCATGTCGTTGGGCAGCTTGCCTAGTCAGCATCACAATATGCTTTGATATGAAAATCATTATTTGAAGAAAAAAAAAGACCTTGACCAGGAGAACTCTTCAAATAACAAAGAACATAATAGACATCATCAAGATGTGGACAACAGGTTTGCATGAATTGACTGAGAAGTTGTATCGCATATGTGATGTCAAGTCGAGAGACAATAAGGTAAATGAGACACTTGATTAGGTACTTGATGTGGCTTGGGCCCTTTATTGGTTCACCTGGCCAATTTGATGTCGATCGATGTTGCGAATTGGAAAATGATTTGGTTTACTACAAGACATTCCAATTTCATGAGATCAAGAGTGTATTTTCTTTGACAAAGAGATATCCCTTAAGGGGATCTATGTAAGCTTTAGGCAAGAAAAATACTTAAAATTCTCTAGATCCTTTATAGAAGCATGTACCGAGATAATTCTTGAGTTTATGGATCTGCAAAGTATCATTCCTATGATAACCATGTCATACATAGACAAGTAGAACAAGATAAGAAGTACCTTCGATCAAAGTAAAAAGTGAATGATTATTGTGAGATTGTATGAAGCTAAATTTCCTTAATGACAAAGAGAACTTTTCAAACCGCTTGTGAGGGGCTTACTTTAACCCATACGGTGATTTATGAAGCTGACAAACATGAGTATTATTTGGAGGAAGAAAGCCTAGAGGAGGAGACATATAGACTTCTTCATTTAAATCACCATGGAGAAAAGCATTATTCACATCTAACTAATGTAATTCCCAATTTTTAGCGGCAGCAAAAACTAACAAACATCGTATTAGAGAAGTGCTCTAAAGGCAATCGTCATTAACACTTATTGTACGCACAACATATTATCTAATATGAAAGGCTTCTTCTTTAATTTTATATTCATACATTGAATTGATATAGATCTTTAATCGAATTAATGAAGTCCATGATACATAACATAGCATGAAGGAAATCATGATGGGATCATGATAATAAGATTCCTATCATGTGCAATTATGTTAGTATCTAAATTATCCTGATCATAGGATCAATGAGGCGGACATTGTTGATCCCAAGCAGACTAACTGTGTACTCATGATTGAATCCAAGCGTTAGATCTTATAAGCGTGATCATTAGTTGATCGAGTTGACATGTGCATTCTTACTTGGAAATGCTTCAATGAAATTAAGACTGTCATGCCAGAGAACGATCATATGGATCATCTATTTAAATGTAGATGATTGTCTCATCATAACAATGGTGCGAAATATCCTTAGACTTGAGGTGCTTAAGGATATCTTTGATGTTGATTATGTACTTTAACCTCAATCCATATTATTTGCCTCTCAGAGGGTCATCTTTGGATGAGGATTGGGTATAGTTTGAGGTGCTCGATGGTAGTTGAGTAGCCAACAAATGATTCACCACTCCCAATAGAGGGAGGGTATACCTAAGGCCTCTTTTCGGAATCATTACTTAAGAATCTCTGACCATAGTGGAAATGCCATGAAGAGTGTCTTCAAATGCATAACTAATGAGTGATGAATCCGGGAATAAGATCAAATATCACTTGGGCTAGGTGTGGCATAGCCAGTCTAGTAGGAGCTACACATTATCCATGCTCTGAACCAAGTAGGGTATAGATTGGTAAAAGGACGAATTGCACGGTATTCGTCTATGGGAAGGGTATGCAGTCAGACCACTGACTTTTTGGTCAATTGGGGGTCAAGATGTGTTGCTAAATACCAATCTTGACTTGCTTAATTCAATAGTTGAATAAAGTGGCCAACATGACCAGAACCTAATGGGTCACACACTAAGAAGTGTGTGGAGTTGATATGAAACAGATTTGGATGTGATCCAAATTTGAGGGAGTTGATTCTCTAGAATGGAATGTCACGGATTAGTGGAATCCCTGGGTTTCCAAAAGCCCTCACTTAAGAGGAATGTGAGGCTTAGGCTTGTTCCTCCAACTTAAGGCCGTGTAGGAACACTCCATAATGCATAGGGATGCATGTAGCCTATCATCGCAAAAGTAAAGGGCAGATCAGACAGGATGGGTTTTCCTATAGGATGTTGTGGAACCCTAAAGGATGATGACTCTTTTGAGACTTGAGAGAGCTCATGAGACCAAGCTTTTTGTTCTCTCATCTCCAAGAAGGTGTTCTAGAGATTTTGAGAGACCCGGGTTTTTGGCGCTTGCTTCGGATCGAGACTTGGCTAACATCGGGACCCTTTTCGAGATCGTTTCCTTGGAAGTTATTGGCTCCACTCTTCTTGTGGATACCGTTAGAGGCAAACCTAGGACTTGGTTCCCTTCGATCTAAAGCTGCCCTGACCACTTGCTCAGTTTTGGAACTGACACAAGGTAATACACCCTTCTCTTTGTTGTAGAACCAGATTTGATGCTACAAGGGGTCCTAAGATGGGTTTTTATTGGGATTTTTTTTTCCGCTGCTATTGACAAGTGTTGTCACCCAAGAAACCCTTCACATTGAACAATAGTTATTTTGGCGACAAGAGCAAAAGTTTCGGTATAATCTAAGCCTTCAATCCGTGTGTATCCTTGGGCGACCAAAGCGCCTCCTTGATAGAACCATCCTAGCTTGTTTTATTTTTGTACACAGCGTGAGACAACTAGTTTCTGTCTTGAGGGTAAAGGAACTTAGCTTCAAGTATGATTGAGCTCTAGAGCATAAATTTCCTATTTCATAGCCTCACACCATTTTGGTTCTTTGACAACCTAAGAAAAGCTTTTGGGTTCACTAACCATGGAAATGTTAGCAAGAAAAACTTGATGAGATGGAACAAAGCGAGAAAAAGATAAATGACATGAAATAGGATAAAAAGTACCTGAAGAAACCGGGTTGGTCCTAGGCTTTGATAACTTATCTACTCCAGGGAGTTGATACACATAATCATCAAGATAAGAGGGAATGTGTCGAGTCGTTTTAGGAAAAGGATTTGTTTGTTTAATGACGGTTTGCGTAGGTGAATTTATAGATGGAGACAAAACCTCGAGGTTGGAGTCAATTGCAACGGAAGTGGTAATAGTATCTTGAATTGGGACAACATATGATGTTTCCAAATATTCAAGAATTAGTAAAGAATAACATTTGGCTCTTTTGGAAGAGATTATTACAGGAAAGGAAAGAAATTGGGTTTCATAAAAAATGACATCTCGTGATGTAAAAACTTTGTGTGATTCCATGTCATAAACTCTATATCCCTTTTGCCCCATAGGATAACCAATGAAAAAACAAGGCTTGGAACGAGATGCAAACTTATCCTTTGATCGATTTTTATCATGGACATAACATAAACAACCAAAGACCCGTAAATGTAGAGTAGAAGGAGGCTTTGAAAACAACATTTCATAAGAACCTTCCCAGGATAATTTAGGTGTAGGAGTATAATTTATTAAATAAGATGCAGTTAAAACACATTCACCCAAAATTTTATTGGCATATTTGCTTAGAATTGAAGAGCACATGCAACTTCTAATAAGGGACAATGCTTACGCTCTACAATTCCATTTTGTTGTGGGGTATCAACACAAGATGTTTGGTGAGTTATGCCATTAAGAGAAAAGAAAGCGAACTTATAGGACCCGTTAGTAAACTCAAGACCATTATCACTCTAACTTGTTTGATACCACGAGCTAAATTGAGTATTAACCATAGCATGAAATTGGATAGAGTTTTTGTGTTTCTGATTTGTTTTTAAGAAGATAAACCTAAGTGCACCTAGTACAATCATCCACAATAGTAAGAAAATAATGGGCACCAAAAAGAGATGAAGTTTTGTAAGGTCCCCAAATATGCATATTGCTAGATCAAAAGGGAAATTTGATTTATTATTACTTAAAAGGAAAAACATTTCGAGTTTGTTTAGCTTGATGACATACATCACAACATTTGTTTAAATTTTTGAAAGATGAACTAGATAATTCAGGAATTAAAGACAATCGATCAAAAGAAAGATGACCTAATCGTTCATGCCATAAGGTGAATGGAGAAGAAGGAGATGCAGTTGCAACAAAAGGTAATTGAAGTCCACAGAAGTAGTATAAGCCATCACGTAATTCACCCATTCCAATCAGTTTCTTCAACTTGAGGTCCTGCAAGACTAAAAAAGATGGAAAAAAATGTGACAGAACATTGCAAAGCTTTTGTCAATCTACTTATTGAAAGAAGATTGCATTTGAAAGAAGGTGTACGAAGAAAATGATTTAAAATCATATTTGGAAATCTAATTTGACCAATAGAGTGCACAAGAACAATTGTCCCATTTGGTAAACTGATAGGTAAAGAAGAAGAAATTTTCACATTAAAAAGAGAAGGTTCATCACATGTAAGATGTTCAGAAGCACCACTATCTAGTATCCAATGTGAAACATCATGAGATTGGGTGACCTTACCAACAAAATTTGCTATGTTCTGACTAATAGATGGCAATAAAGACGCAAGAATATTCATACATTCTTATGTGAGGCTAAAGCCTTTACCCATAGATTGACATGATCTTGAAGAAACAACATTATTGGATGAAGCTGATTCTGTCTTCTCTTTTGAAGCTTTTGCTTTGCTTTGCCAACCCAGAGGAAATCTAACTAGCTTAAAACACTAGCTTGTCTTTTGTATGCCTAGGTTTATTGTAGTTTGCACATCTAAATTTTCGTCTTGGTTGCTCTTCATTAGATTCTCTTGTTTGGTTACTAAGAGATTTGACAGCAAATGCTGCTGCTTTTGTTGACTAACTTCTTCCAATTGAGGTAATAGAATTCTGCTTCTCTTCTTTAGATACAAAAGCATAAACCTTGTTGATAGAAGGAAAAGGTTCCATGTTCTATAATTGAGATCGAATGATGCCATATTGGTGTCCGGTCACGTAGAAATTGATGAACTTTTTCCTTCTCTTGTTCTGCTATGACTTCTTTTCCAACACCACATTTACATAAAGGAATAGTAGAATAACTTGCTAACTCGTCCCAAAGGCCTTTTAATTTGGTGTAACAGGCTACCATAGTCAAATCCTTTTGTTGTAGCAAGCCATATTTCCCTTTTCAATTCATGAATGCGTGGAACATTTCATTGAGAGAAGCGTTCCTGCAAAATCTTTCCACATATCCCAAGCAATATCTACATATGCAACACTATCATGTAATTCTAGACCAAGGCATTAAAAATCCAAGAAATTACCATTAAGTTAGATTTTTCCCAAGCTCGAGTCTCTTCGTCATTCTCATCTGGTTTGGACAAAGAGCCATCAACAAAACTCAACTTGTTGGATAGTTCATCATAGCATGTCTCCATGTTGGATAGTTCTCACCTTTGAGAAGACAAGACAAGAGAATTGTGCCTGGATAATCAGATGAATTTAGAAATTAAGGGGAAGATGTATTATGTTCAGTCATCAGTTTAGATGTTGAGCTCTTGGATGTATATTTGGAACACTATTATACCTTTACATTGATTTAGATAGATTGGGATGTTTGCTCTAAACACATGAGAAGAACTAAGATATGAATAAAAAAACGAACACGGAATTCACTTGATTTATTCTATTGCTAAGGTTAGAATTTATGCACGTACAAGAGCATACCTATAAGGAAGAAAAATAGACAAACAACAACTAGCTAATTTACAGGGCAAAACTACAACCTAAATTCTAGTAATTTACAATTAAGAAAATAGCTAAGAATTGATATACAAGGTAATAATATCAAATTTCTTCAAGATCAAATATTGGAAGGATAGTAGCAAATATCTTCAAGATTAACATACCTAATTCCCTCCTTCCAAGTAACTAACATTCTAATCGAATATCTTCAGCAATCCAGTTTGAATAAATTCAACAACCCCAAACTAGGTAAACCTCCAAAGCTAATGAGATAGAATTGGAGACAACCACAGAAAGCTTTTTGGACCCAGTTAGAGCACGAAAGAATGTGTGAAGATTTAGGCAAATGAGAGGTGGACGGCACACTTCTAGCTTTTTGGTTTCTATTAATATCATGAGTGAGAAAATTTGAAACCAGATAAGGGATATTTTCGGGATAAAATGCCAAGAAATTAGAGGCATGTTTGGTTCATTTTTATTTTTTTTTAAAACTGTTATTAAGAATAATTTTTGAAAACACATAATGATATTTTCTGAAATCTATCATTGTTCTTTGAATTAATTGTTTTTTTTTATGTTTTCTGTGTTTTTCCCTTGATCTCCTTAATGTTAAGAACAAAAAATATTTTCCAAAAATAACAACCAAACTGCCCAAGGTTTTAGATTTGGCTTTTTGTTTTTTGGGGTTTTTTGTTCATTGTGAATGGGGGTAGTTTGGAAAGCAAATCTCTCCTCACACGTGATCCACTTTTTATGCTCTTCATCAATAATTTTTTAAATGAGCATACTCCCATTTTACTTGGAGTCTCTTGTTCACTATTTATCACCTTTTGTTGGAAGTGTTGTTCACTATTATTTATCAAATATTATAAAATTAGCATAATTATCCCTTGTTTTGTTCTTTTAAATTGAAGTTGCTTGGTTCCACTTCCATAACATAAAAACAAAAATCCTAATATTTACCTCTAGAATTTAAAAATTATTTTTAAGTCATAGCAAAAATGCTTCACATATCCTTGAAATGTCACGAAATGTGTGTGATGAATTTTAAACGTTTAGAAGGTATAACGGTGGAAGAAAAATTAAAAAGATAAATGAATGTCGTGGTAAGGTACCAAAAACCATCATTGAATGCCCTTAGAGCATCTCCAACAAGGCTATCTAAAATATCTACTCAAAATATATTAAAATATTGTATTATCTATTTTAACTAACCACTTTTTCAAAGTCACTCCAACAACGCTATCTATTTTAGCTATCCACTTCAACTAACTTTAACTAACTTTCAATAATAAAATCTAAAATACTATATAGTATGCCATGTCATCACCATATTGAAAATGTTTAGAAGTCAAACACGCGTAATCATACACGACGGAGTTGAGGCTACTCAATTTATTAATACTCAACATTGTATTAGAGACAAAGAAATTCATTTCAAACTCCAAGCAGATCTAGTCGAGCATCAGTGGAATATGCATGGAAATTACTAGGCACTACTTAAGCAAATGTTATTACAGTACTTGTACCATGATTACTACTATCTAAATTTGTTTGTCTATTAATAAAAAAAAATTACATCTTCTTTCCCAATATTTCCATTTGGCGGCGTTGATAATATTCAGCTTGCAACTGAGGCATGCAACTCGTATCCATCGACATTATTCGATCTTCCTCTTTCATAATATCCATTTTCATTTTGTCTTTCTCTTGTAGTAGACGTTGCTATTCTTGAAGATAACATTTTTCCATAATTTCAAATTTCTTCTCATTCGCTAATTTTTTCTCTTCCTACATAATTGCTAGCAGTTAAGCGAGTTCAACATTTTTGCATCACCTCGACTTCTTTGCTCTTGGATTTTTCGGTCGCTTTCTCGAAGCTTTCTGCCCGGAGTGGTGTCTAAGGATCCATGGGACCCATCGTCATCTCCTAAATTTATGGACTCCGGTGTAGAAGGCACGGAGCTGCCAGGAGTAGCATTATGTTTTGATTTATGTTTCTTTGCTTGAGAATCCTCCATCCATTTTGGTTGATACCTTAACTCATTTCAGCAATGTTCAAGCGGAAAAGAAGAAAGATTTATAAGGTTCACTTGTACAAGTTCTTGGCATCACGAATCTGAAATTTTTTACAACAAAACTCATTATCATGTCATTAAAAGCTAACTATTTTGTAAGAAAATATTAACTCTAACCTTATTTTTCTCTGTCAAACCACTTTGATTAGTGCTTTCTATGCATTGCCAAGCGCCCACAAAATTTGTTGGTGGCTAGCTGAATTGCCGACCAACGATTCATCAAAGAATTTTGATTACGAATAGGGCATGACTTAGGTTTGTATTTGTGGAAGAACTCGCAAACCCTTTGCCAATATGTCTTAGATTTTTGCTCATTTCCTTGCACATCATCCAAACTAATATTAAGCCATCTTGAGATTATCATATCTTCCTCGATGTAAAATTTGCCACCTCGTTGTTTTTGGTGGTGGAGTCTATGAGAGATATTGGTGAGGTGATCTCTCAACACTCATCATTCAAATGTATTCCATCATGCATGAGATTGGTGAAGTACGCACCATGATGGAATGGATCCATGAGATGGGCAGTTTGTGCTTTGCAAATATAGATGATGCCTATACTGTAAAAAACAATTGACCACAAAGATCAGGGCACATACTTATAATGTTCAAGGAATTCAAGAAAGTTTCTAACAGACAGGACAACCCGCAAATCGAACAAAAAAATAAACTGAAAGAAATTTCAATGACCCACCTCTTAATTAGTTCAAGAAAGCGAGTTTCCCATAAGAAAATTAGGAGCTTCATTTGTGTAATACATACAAAAAAATTATGAGTTTGAATTATGAAAAGTTTGAACATTTCCTTAAAAATGAATGCAGAAGAAGTCAACTAATGAATTACAAGCTCATAAGCAAAACAGAGGTATGAAAAGCATAGAAAATATGGATATGCAAATAACTTTCATACACTTGTACATATTTTAGTATTGTATGTAAAACTCATAGATTGTTGATAACTATGCACTATAGTTTAAACCAAAATTGACTGATTACTACCTTTGTTAATTTTATTGTTGTACACATATTGTCGAAAATGCTAGTACCGAGTAGTAATAAAATGGAGTCTGTCCACTTGCAGTTAAGAAAGAGAACAATGCAAAATTCCTTCCCCAATTCCAACATTAAACTGAGTCATCATTCTAATTTAGAAACCCTACTCCCTGGGAGATTTGCATCGACAAATCTGCTACTCTTGGCCCCAGCCAAAAGCAAACGAAGGGCCTTGCCATGGGTGATCTGAATTCACTTAGAGACCAGTTTCTAATAATGAACCAGGACAAGTCGCTCCAAATCTAATCCACGTACAAACAAACAAACAACCCGTGTTTCAACAATTCAATGTCACTCCTGAAAGCAGAGAGAAACCCTACTTATTCGATTTTTCAAAACCGGTGGTGCATTTTCTTGGAATTCAAGCACCCTTCATGCTCAAACTAAAATCAATTCAACAATTTTCCGTTTTTGGGTTCTCTAAATCAAGAAAAATACCTTCAAAATTCAAATGAAACGTACATGATAAATCCAAAGCTCATCGAAGGATTTTGTATTTCTAAACAACAATAGTTTTTCGAATAACATTCATACACTAAAAACACCTAAACATTTTGATATTTTCAATTTTAAGAATAGATTTGCAGAAACACCATTTGATATCATGCACATACCACTCTATGTATTTGACAGCAAGCAGACCGATTCCCCCCGAACTCCATTTCATATCCACTTAAAATCATTGTTTGGCGTTCAAACACTAAAACAAAACAAGACCAGATCTCAAAACACCATTTAAACCACAAACAAACAAACACACACACACACACACAATTTGTTCAAAACATAAAACAAAGCAATACCCAATTCCCAGCACACCATTCCCCACCATCAAACAAACACACTACTCCCTTCCAAACACAGAACCAAACAAGATCGACTTCCCAAAGCATCACTCCAAACCGGAAACAACATGTAACCACATGTACAGAGAGAAAAAAGAGAGAGGTATACCGCGCATGGCGAAGCTTGAGTGGATCTCGTTTCAGGAAACATCTCCCGGAAGCAAGAGAAGGAGAGAAAACGAAGGGATTGGCGGAATTAGGACTAGAAAACCCCAGAAAATGGAAGAAAATTGAGGGTTTTGGAGAAGAAAGTGAAAATGAGGAAGAAATGGGGGAGGTGGTGGAACTAGAGAAGACAAGGAGGAAAGAGTTGGCAATCGGAGAAGGAAAGAAGAGAATGAGAGGGGAGAGGAGGGAAGGAATAGTGGATGAAATCGAGGAAGGGAGGCTTTGGCTGAGGGGAGATGGCTAGCTAGATGTGGCGAGGAAGTGAAGGCTAGAAATTAGATAGCAAAATAAGCTAGAAATTTGTTGGGAGTTAATTTTAAGGGAGAAGCTATCTAAAATAGCTAAGGAGGATTTATTGAGCTTTTGGGAAATGCTCTTAGCCCATGCCTTTATGGGCCTAGGGAAAAAAGACATATCGAGTGATTAGCATTTTTTTTTTTCTTTTATAATGTCCAGGTAAAATCTTTGGAAGTGGTGACCATAGTGATTAGGCGGTTTCTAGCGCAAATCCAATCAAACTTTTCTTTAACTGCCACCATTATTTCTTGCTTCTTTATTTTTCAATATGTTAAGGGCGACTGTCCTAAACAATAAAAGATCTGAATTTGAACTATTGGGGGTAAGATAGATATATGTGGTAAAGGTTGCTTGTAATACTACTATTGATTCATTTAGGTTGTGTTTGGTACTTACAAATAGTAAGAAAAGAAAAAAATATTAAAGAAAAATGATTTCTTATATTCCATTATCTAATATTTAAAAAAAAAAAATCAAATATAAATAAAATTACTAAGAAATTAACTTGCTTTTAATTGATTTGATTTTTATATTAATAAATAAAATGAATTTGAGCTAGTAAATAAAAATAAAATTACATTTAACTCTATTTTTCATCTCTTGCATTATCTTTCAAATTTTATGAGAACCAACCATAACCTAAGTCAAGCATTCATTTATTGGAAAAAAAGATAAGGAGAAAATTCTACAAACTCGATTTCAAAATTCTTCAGAAGAATAGAACTACAAGAAGTCTCTGTTGAAACACAACTGAATATTTACAACAAGCATGAGAGCGAAAAATACGTTATGGGTTGGGTTTCACCAGAAACGGATTTAACCAAGGCACGACACCCAAAAATGCTCCAAATATATACTATCCCAAAATGGCTTCCTTTCTCAAAATCTTATGACAAGCTTGGAGGAGAGATCAAGCTTTGTGTTGTATTCTTCCAAGATCTTATGCAAGAACTCTTCTATATGTAACTGAAGAGTTCTTTGTACCTGTGCCAAATGAAGAGCATTAAATCAATGATAAAGTGTGTTATAGACAAACAACTCAAAAGATCTGATTAAGGTCTCTAGTACTTCTCAAAGAAAAATCAATGAGAACATCAATGACCACGAACATCAATGCTGTTGTTCTCTTCCCGTGTTCAAAGATATCAGAGAGAGAGAGAGAATTCCATCACTGGAAATTATTTAGTTCTCTTCTCGATGTATTCCTTATCATAGTTAATTTCTTCTTTCTCTTAATCAAAAAATAATTACAGAATAAAAAGAAGCGGCAAAATAATCCATGCTTGTGAGTACCATAGGTTTAAACCTTTATTCAATGGGCCCCGAGGAGTTGAGGCCCATTTCGGTCCATGGAGTCGTTTGGCCCCTGATAATGAAGCTGGCCTAAGCCTATCTTTCATATTAAAACTGATAGGCATTACTTAGATGGGAAATACGGAGGTCCATCTATGAAAGTTGGGGTGTCCTCCCAGAGGCCAGCATCAGAGCGGCCTGTCTAGAGTTCCAAATCCCTAGCCAGTCGTCCTCATGCTTATGGCAAGATTGCTATGGACGAATGGATAAAGGCAGTAAATACGCAAAAGGTGTTTATCAACGAATTTCCTAGTTTCCAAATCCTTTACTTCTCGGAAGGTTAATCCTTGATAAGGAAGAATTAGTTTTTGATAAGGAAAAAGATATTTTGCCCTAAAAAATGATTCTTCAGGAAAGAAAGAGGAGGATTAAATGAACCACTTTCTATAGTAAGAGGATTCCCATGATGAAAAGGTACACAATCCCCACTATGCGAACTTCCTTCTTCTTCCTCTCCTTATTTTTGTTGACTTAATCATCGGAGAGGCGGTCAGTCCACTGTCACCGGATCGCCCTTTTTTGTAGGTTTACATTGCGCCGCTAATGCCCCGGAAGTCAGACGATCAAGGTAATAACAATTGGCGCTGTTTGTGGGAAATGAACAAAAAGTCTCGTTTATAGACTTCAAGAGCATGGCTTCAACGGTGTCAGTATCCATACGTCACAGGGCTTTATGCGATCCCCATTTCATGTCTGATTCTCCCGAGGCAATCACAATGATGAGCATTCCAATGAACCAATCGCCAGAAGACCGATTCCTCTATTAGCGTCAAGACATAGAGAGAAAGCAAGAGGAACAAGCAAGACAGATGAAAGAGTTGCAAGGTCAGGCTGGGTGCTTACGACACGAGAATGATGATTAGGCGTAAACTAAATCGAAAAAAATTCAGTCTTAGGAAGAATCACGCGAGATAGCGTGAGAGGCACACCCGATCAGCCACGTGATAAAGGGAAGGGCCCATTGATCCCTATGACGTCGATACCCCAAACCAGGCGATAAGTTGTCCTCGGCAAACCCACATCATGATTCTCTTTGTGAAATACTACAGAAACCTGAGGACTAGATGACGAGGCCTTACTCCGCCACGCCCGATGGCGTATTAGTGGTGCATATCTAAGAGTAAGAAGAAGCGGGCGAAGGCCGATCACCGGCTAGGTTAAGCCCGAGGAACTCGCCGGTCTTTGCTCGCTAGCCACGTTACCCCTTGGCTGCCGCCGGTCACGTCCACCTTTGAGTGCAACGCCTACCTACATGCCAGTCGACAACCTCATTCAAGACCGACGACATGCCCTCTTCACCCCTAGGGCAACACATCCTTGACTACGAGCCATCCCGCGAGTTTATCATTCTAGCTTTCACCACTTTCGATGGCTCGACTGACTTCTACGACCATATGCTTCATTACAATCAGGCGATGACGCTGAATGTTGGTAGTGACCAGCTGTTATGCAAAGTATTCCATACCAGTTTACGGGGGCTGGCTTGGTTTCACAAGCTTCTGCACTACTCAATAAATTCATTCTATGAGCTATGGGCAGCGTTCATATCGTAAATATCTGCGCTCATTGTGAAAAAAGAGAAACATTAGCTCCTTACAAACCATTCTCAAACAGGAAAAAGAGTTGATTCGTGACTTCACAAGGAGGTTTGGGCAAGCCATCTAGCAAATAGAGTTGTATAGCATGGACGCAATCCTCCAAAACTTTAAGAGAAGCTTTGGGCCATTTACTCCTTTCTTCTAGTCACTATCTTTAGACCCGCCATAAACAATGGAAGAATTATCTGGGGCGGTGATAGGGCTCAATCTTTGGAGGATAATATCAGGTCGCGACCCAAGCGTCATGATTACGAGCCAGTTGATCGAAGGAAGTAATCCGTCTGGAAAACAGCCCTCCAAATCCAAGGATGGTACTTGGTACGGAAGTGATCCGTGACCAATCGCAAAGAAGAGAGAGAGACCCTCAGTTCACCCTGAGCGTCTCTTATGAGAGAGCTATTGCTCATCATTTGAGCTGCTAGAGTTTAAATGGCTTTGCTCAAGTCCGGACGGATCACTCTAAGGAATAAATCGCTGCGGTGCGATTATCATAGAGACCATGGGCATGAGACCGACAGTCTTTGAGAAGCCTAAAAATTCCTCGTGGAAAAGGCGATCAAGTTGGACACCTCGGGAGATATGTCGGGGAACGACCATGGGATCAGAATCAAGGAACAAATCATTGACAGAGAATCACGACGGCAATGACAATCCCAACATAATCCAAACCTATAATAAACTATATATTGGGCGGTCCGTCTGACGATCAGGATCAGTTGAAGCGCCAACAAAATAAGCTCTTAAAAGCTACCACAATAAAAGCTAGGGTAGATATTTATCCACGAGAGATAGGACAACACAGAAAGAAACCAGCTAATACATGGTCCCATATCCTTTTTCCTCTTATCAGCGAGCAGGATAATTGTGCCTCCTTCTGCATTCTCTGGTACTCACCATTTGTATTAATGGTTTTGATGTACATAAAGGTATTATTAGATCCTGGCGATTATGCTTAGACTTATTTACAATTACCGACATTCAAGCATATGAAACTCTCTTCAGGAATGCTGAACTCAGCCAGGCGGATCCTCTTCGGTTTCAACGGTGCGACTACCACAACACTATGGGATGTTGCTCTCCTTGTGAAGGTTGAGCCAGTAACTCAAAGGGTTCTATTCTCAATCATCGAAGATTTGGGACCTTACAATGCCATAATGGGGTAGACTTTGGCGCACTTTTCGATGAAGAAGGCGCTATCCCTTCAACCTACCACCAAATCAGTTAGCTATTTGACTAGCGTTGGGCAGGTTGACCTTTTAGACAGTCAGTTGGCAGTGCGACAGTGCTATCAGCTATCTACGCAGGAGTAGACAGGGGAGAAGAACACTAAAAATCCTTATCTTGAAGATCAGACCCCCGCATAGCAATCACAGTCCGCCACCCAGATCAGGGTGGAAGAAAGGGATCCGCTGGCTATAGATCCCTTAGAAAAAATAATGCTAGACAAGCCAGAGAAGTTTACTTATGCTAGTTCTCTTATGTCTGGTGGTGAAAAAGAACAGTTATGACTCATGCTGTTAAATAACGTAGATGTGTTCGCCTAGAACCACTTAGATATGGTAGGGATTAGCCTGACAGTGGTCTCTCAGAAGCTAAATATCATCCCCACGGCCAAGCCAGTTAGACAGAAGGTGAGGTGTTTTCACCCAAATCATCAGCGGTAGACAGCTTTGTTGAAAGCAGGCTTCATTAGGGAAGTGAAGTACCCCGAGTGGTTAGCTAACGTGGTGGTAGTTCCAAAGAAATGAGGAAAGTGGTGAGTATGCGTAGATTACACTAACCTCAACAAAGCATGCTTGAAAAGGATAGCTTCCCGCACCTGCGTATAGATCCAGATTGTTGAAGCGAAGCCCAGAGCGAGGAATCTTTGTCGTTTTGGACACTTTCTCTAGATATCATCAAATTCCCATGCACCCACCTAACTCAGAGAAAATGGCTTTCATCACCCTGCATGGGTTGTACTACTATAATGTGATGCCATTTGGTTTGAAGAATGTCGGGGCGACTTAACAAAGGTTAGTGACTAAGATATTCCGACCACTGTTGGGTAACACCATGGAAGCCTATATTGATGACATGCTAGTAAAATCCAAAGAACGATTTGACCACACCAAGCATCTACAAGAAGCCTTTGAGCTACTACGAAGGTATGGCATGAAACTCAACTCTCTGAAATGTGCATTCGTAGTTAATGCAGGCAAGTTCTTAATATTTATGGTGACCCAAAGAGGGATTGAGGCCAACCCCATTCAACTCAAAACAATAATGGACTCCTAGACTCCCACCTCCAAAAAGGGGGTTCAACAACTGACTGGTCGACGGGCAGCCCTTGGGCGGTTTATATCCCACTTCACCGATCGGTTAAAACCATTTTTCACCACCCTAAAGGGAGCCAAAGGGGCTGGTTGGAATGAGGAGTGTGATCAAGCCCTCATAGATATCAAACAATATCTTACCGAACCACCAATCCTGGCTAGCCCAAGGGCAGGAGATACACTCTATCTTTGTGATGATATGAATATAACAAGTGCGAAACGCGGTCGAGGCGAAGATAGACGGTGGATGTTGCTTGATATGAAATCATAGCAGAAGGTAGAGGCTGGACTCTGTTATGAGCAAATAGTAACATGTGACGACGGGACTTCACTGCTCAGGTGTTTTCCTCATGATATTGCCAACATCAGTCCTCTATGGGACACTATTGATGAAGCGTGGAGGATGAGTCAAAGATGGGCGTTAAGATAAAATGGATTATATCAATATCGACCTATTAGTTAAAGGATACTATTGCAGGGTTTTCCAGCATAACACCTGATTGGACTGTGAGTAGATAGCTGGCAGTTGGTGGATCATAATGGGCCAGGCCTCTCGCCAAAAGGGAGGCGGGGTCGGCTTTGCAACTAAAAAGCCCCAACTAGGAAATGGTAGGCGAGGCCACGTACGATTGGAGCTTCCTTCGTCCGATAATGAGACTAATTATGAGAGCAATCCCCAGCAGCGGGATCGTTCTCGCTCAGTCGGTATCATCATAGAGACTCTTCATACGCAGCGACTCTCAACTGGTAGTAAGACAGGTAAATGGAGAGTACGAAACATGAGACCAACGTATGGTCAGGTATATGGGCTTGGTTAAGCAACGACTAGGGAGTTTTGCGGCTTGGAAGCTTGAGCATATCCCGAGGGACTCCAATGAAAGGGCAGACACATTAGTAGCAGTGGACATGTCCATCCCAATAAAAGAAAGTGTATTCCTCCCAATCTATTACCATACGGCATCGTCTATGCATGGCCAGTTGGAGTAAAACCAGGATAAATAAAACATGCCTTTCTTGGTTGACTCATATATTGCATTATCTGAGCTCGGGAGAGCTACTAAATAATAGAGACGAAGCACATAAGGTCCAGGTCCAGGCGGCGCGATTTTCCTTGGTAAACGGGTAGTAATACAAACGGTCTCTGGATGGGCCGTATCTTAAGTGTCTTACTACTTTCGTGAGACCGATACATGCAGTAGAACTTCATGGCGGGTATCACGAAAACCCCGTCAGGCGTGAGTTTAACCAGGGCCCATACATAAGGGTATTACATTGGCCCGACCATGGCGACCCAGCGGTCGCCTTTGTAAAAGAGTGGCCAGATTGCCAGCGACAAGTTCTCATATCGGGATGCCAGCTTCAGAGACCTACTGCCATTCTAGCCCTTGACCCTTTGCTCGTGGGAATCAATATAGTTGGACCCGCTACCCTCTGATCCTTGCTCGTAAGAAGTTGTTGTTAGTTGCTACTTACTACCTTAGTAAATGGATAGAAGAATTTGAAGCCTTTGCCTCATCGAGACAAGGACATCTTGATTTGTGGAAGAATATCATTTACAATTCGAGAATACATGTCGATCATAGCGATAATGGGCGTAGTTTGATAGCAAAGTATCTGAAACCGCGTGGTGAAAATCCGAAACTTGTACTCAACCCCGTGGTACCCGTAGAGCAATGGCCAGGCAGGAGCATCCAACAAAACTCTTTTGACGGCTTTGAAAAAGCATGCGCATTATTTGGGGAAATGGGTGAATGAACTCTGGGAGTCCTTTGGGCCTATAGAATAGCTAATTTGGAGGTTATTTAGATATCGCCATTGCACTCACTTATGGTATGGAGGCCATTATTCCTATATAAATCGGGATGCCCATGCTCCGAACTGAGGTTCCTGGAACTACTAATACTGAAGCTATCTCTAAGGACCTAGATATGGTAGACGAGCTCCGGGAAGAGGCCGTTATACGTATAACATCTGCAATAAAAGAATAGCAAACTTATAAAGCAGACATATAAAGTCGCATGCATTATAGGCCCCGGAGACCTAGTCTTGAAGGGTCTTTGAGAAAACATGGCTGAAGCGGAAGTTGAAGAATTCCAACCAAATTAGGATTGGCCATATCTTGATCGTAGAGTGGGGGTCGAATGGGTCGTACATTAAATAAACTAGGCAGGGAACCTTACGTTGCTAGAATGTGGAATACTATGCACCTTAAATGGTATTATTAATAGTTTTCTTTAAAGGAGGTTATCAATAAAATTTTCTTTAAAGTTTTTTCTTTCAATCTTTGGAATATTACTAATCAATTGTTCTTTAAAGGCATTATTTCCTTCAATTTTGGAATAACCGGCACTTTCAAAAGACCATACTTGTGGCTCTAAGCCAGCTAGCACTTTCAAAAGACCAGACTTGTGACTTTAAGTCTGCTGGCACTTTCATAAGACTAGACTTGTGGCTCCTAGCTCTTGTACTTTCATAAGATCGGACTTGTGATTTCCCAAGCACCTTTAGCACTTTAAAAGACCCGGACTTGTGGCTATAAGTTTCTTGGCACTTTCGGAGGGCCAACCTCATTGGCTCTTTTAGGAATTAACTATCCTAGCCCCGATATTAAGTAAAAGGACGATAAATGGTAAAGTTTAGCGCATAAGAGTACCAAAAATCATATTTCATTAAAATGTGACAATTAGTGTCTATGATTTCAAAAAAGTGTGTTCTGGTGGTTGAATAGGGCCCCTTATAAAAATTTCAAAAAGAAAGAGTAAAAAAGAGGGATTGGAATCAACTCTGGTCTCCGACGGAAGCATTCCTAGGGTTCTGGAGCCCACCTCGCTCGGGTGCGTAGCCATTTGCTTGTGTCCTGAGTAGGTTGTTGGGATAGGGGCAACTAGGGCTCGCAAAGAACTCGGGCGGCAACGAGCCGGAGGAATCAGGCATACCATCAGGAACCTCTGGTTGGTCTCCATATATATTGTGTTTGAAAATGCAACATCCATAGCCATAAGCAAAAATAACCTCCAAGGCCTTCTAGTAATCCTCCTCCATGGTCTCCTTGTCTTTGTCGGCTTGGGAATGGAGAGGATACCTAGATCCTGCTTCCGTCCCAATCTTGACGGGAGGCGTCCGCTTAACCTCCAAGTGGCCGACCATAACCTTAGCCTTACGCTTGGCCTCCTCTGCTACCTCCTTGGCTTTCTCCGTAGCCGCCAGCGTATCTTGGACTCTAGCTAGGTCACCCTCCGCCTTTGCCTTTACATCTCCAGCTATAACGACAGCGAGCCGGGCAACTTGAGCTTCCTCCTTAGCCTCGTCTCTCTCTTTCTCTACACCCGCTTTCTTCTATGTGCCCTCCTTGGCCTTTAGTTCCCAATGTTTAGACATGGACTTGGCCTTGCTCAGAGATTCTTCTAGGGCCCGGTGCTTGGAAGTGGCAGACCCAGCATAGAGCCGTAGCTTCTTGGCGTCCTCCAACCTAGCCTGAAGCTCCTTATCTGGCAAGCTGTGTTTCGAACGAGGGTGACAGCCTGTTACAAATAAAGGGATTAGGAGGAAATAATAATACAAAACCCATGCTCAAACGTTAGAGGTCGGACCATACTAGCTCGACCGTCTCATTGAAGTCGTGATTGCGGGGCCATATATCCATCTCCGCCCCATGCTGAAGTAAAACCCCTTATCCATGTAGTGGGGAAGAGGAATGGAGTACTCACTCAAAACGAAGGCCACCAAGGCCTTGAGAGGAATGTGAGGGTAGAGATCGAGCATGTGCGCGACCGAAGAATCCCTTATGTCGAAAGGGTGGCATTTCCTAATGAGCAACCGGGGCAACTTCTTGATCAGGTGCTGGCGTGTTCGCCACCGGACAACTCTACGTCAGCAGCTTGACATACAAGCCAAGGCTAAGATTAATGGAGCCACAGGCGACGGGCTCGGCTTCTCTGGAGCAGAGCCTCGATTGCGACCTCGTCGTCGAGGGAGGCTCTCCGGTGGGCCCCAGTCCTCCGAGGGGCGCGCCAAGCCTCTGGGAGCACCCAGGGCACTACCCTCAAAGCGACGGGGGCACCAGGAGCTTGTTACGGAGAATCACGAGGCAAATTCGGGCTTATATGAACCTCCTCGGAGTAGGATCGATTTGTTTTATAGGTTTTCCGTCTGGGCCTCGAGCGAAGGTGGCATCCTTGAGTGCTGACGGCTCGTTTGCACATCCGCACAACAAATCCAGTGGTGAGGCTAGATATCCCATCCTTCCTTTCTTCAACCAACTCGCTAAGCGTAGGATCCGTCAATCCCGCAATCCCTCGATCGCGCGGGGTAAGCGAGGTTGTGGGAATCTAACCTAGCCAAGGTAACTAGGGCCGAGGCTTGGGATCTTGTCTGCGGGACAAGTAGGCGGTCGGCCTAACGAGAGGTTACGGAGCGGATTCTGCGAAGAACTCCTCGGTGTGGCTTCGAAGATCCGTGGGGATGAATGCTTGCCCTTCCTGGCTCGGCGGGCGTGGGGGACGGGAAGAGCGGAGCCGCATGTATAGGAAATGATTGGCGCCCAGCTCTTGCATATTCCTCACAGATAGAAGGAGCTCATGGTTACGCTCCCTCTCTATGATTTCAAGCAGCCAACTAATGCGGTCTAGTCTTACTTTCTCCACCTAGTTGACTAGCCAGCCTCGCGCTGCGCGTCTCACAGTCATCGAAACGGGGCATGTCGATAGAGAAGACCGCTGACGAAATATGAGCTACATCAAAACTAAAATAGACTTGGAAATGAGAGGGATTGATTCATATCAAAAGGAAGCCCTAGAGAGCCAAGCGTCGCATGCCACAGGTCCCTAACCAAGATAACCCCTTTCGCCTCCGTTTTAGGAAGTCGAGGAACTTCCGGTTACAAATTTCAATCGAGAGGCGTGAATGAAACATACACAAGTGACCCCGATCGAGCTTCAAAGTGTAAGTGAAACATATCTCCCACCAACGAGATATCGGTTGGTAAGAGTTCAGCCTCGGCCCATTAGAATCGAAAAACATTCGGATGTTCGAGGTGCAAGGAATTGCCTTGGTAAAGGCAAAAACTGCGCCCTTTACCAACGAAGGGGCCGGGAAGATAAGCCCTTGACAGCTTTGCTCTCGGTGTTGAAGTAGACGGCGTTATCTTGCCTCCTATAGTTGAGGTCACTTGAAGCCGTCTGACATCTCTAGGCGATTTCGATAGGAACTTGTTTGTATAACCTTAGTTCCTCTACGAACATAGCGTGGCAAATTGCCTTAGTAGGCATCTCGAGAGTCACCTACAGTGAAAACTGGCTGTTGAAACCTCCTCATAACCTCTTGCCATTACGGACAGAATAAAAAAAAAAAAAAAGGAGAAAAGACGGAAGAGTCGGCAGAAAGTGGAAATGAAACCCTCGAAAGACCACCCTTGTGCGTGGGTTTTACACCCACAGTGACAAAACACCTAGAAGCAGCGAACGAAACCTTTACAAAAACCTAATAGGACTCCCCAAACAAAAGCGGCAAACAAACCAATGATAAAAGAAGGTTTGAAATCGAACACCTACGGTAAATTGGCGAAGCCGTCGAAGAGAGTCGAGTCTCCGATGGATCCTTTGAAAGAAAAGTTTGTGGAAGCGTAGAAAAGGCAAAATCAAAAAACTCAGAGAAAATGTAAACAAAACTGCTATCGCAACCTATACCCTTATTTGTAGGGGTAAGGCATCGACAAGCTCATTAAATATGCCGTCATAACATGATGTGCCGTATATATTCTGGGAAGCGTGCACTTCCGGCTCGCTTTGAACCCATGAGAGCATTGCCTCGCCCATTAAATAAACTTCAGCATTTAATGCTATAGTATTTTTCTCAATTAGAAAAGCACAAAATTTCAACAGGAAAAAAGGGGGGCATTGTGAGTACCATGGGTTTTAAACCCACTACTCAATGGACGGGGCGACTCGCTCGATCCATGGGCAGCTTGGCCACGATGAAGCGGCCCCGAGCCCGTCTTCCATAACCAAGCGATAGGCACCACACAGGCGGGAAATACGAAGACCCATCTACGAAAGTTGGGGTGTCCACCTAGAGGCCAACCTCAGGGTGGCCCATCTAGAGTTCCTAGCCCCCAACTAGCCGTCCTCCTACTTATGGCAAGATCCCTATAGACGAATGTATAAAGACGGTAAATACGCAAAAGGTGTTTATCCACGAATTTCATAGTTTCCAAATCTCTTACTTCTCGGAAGGTTAATCCTTGATAAGAAAAATAGATTTTGTTCACGAAAAAGAAGATTCTTTCTAAAGAAAGAAAGGGAGGGATTCGTGAACCGCTTTCTATAAATCAAGACGATTCCTATGATGAAAAGGTACGTAATCCGCATTGTGCAAACTCATTTCTTCTTCCTCTCTGTATTTTTGCTACTTAATCATCGAAGAGACGGCCAGTCCACCATCACCGGATCCCTTTTTTTTTGTAGGTTTACATTGCGTTGCTAATGCCCCGAAGGTCAGGCGATCAAGGTAATAACAATGCTCCAACTTTCACACATGAAGACAAAATAAGACATGACTCACTTCTTTGGATTAATTACTTTCGATTAGGTACCCAATCTCAACGAGAATGAATAAAAAAAATCAAAACCACTAGATCGACATTTACAATATATCCTTGGATATTCTTTTACAACAGCACTAAAACGGTGAAGCCTGACCTTATGGAGGTCATTTGACGTCGAAACCCCAACAAGCTTCAAGGATGTCACTAGATCAACATATTCACCATTTCAAAATTAGCAACATGGTCATATCTCATAATCATGGTCTTACAATTATGGTTGCCACAATTCAGAAAGTTAGTAAAATGTGTACAAAAAATATATAATTGATTTCCATTGCAAATGACAGAAGAATAACCACAAACAAGAAAAAGTATCTCAACATATCGTAAGCCATAACAAGCCTTGGATATGATCTAATTACTACTATCAATAGAGCACCACACCATATGGTATAACACCAAACCTAATGGCAAGAAAGCCAAAAGAGCACCACCTAGTATAACACAAGACCTAATGGTAGGAATGCTTCCAGTTAGCATGAAGGAAAGAAAGCTACCATAAAAAGGAAAGAATCACCTATATGGCATCCCGAGGTGTGTTTTGCGTAATAAAAAATAGCTTGATTATTCGAGTTATGTCCACTATATTTCCTATTTAACCTCTTTGAAGCATTTCAACAAACACTTGGCACACGTTATCCAGTATTAAGCTTTACAACCCTGCTGTAAAAAAAAAAAAACCTTACACCCCTAAAACATATATAAAATTAAATATCCATAAAATTCTTTGTGCATTCTTTTTGTTCTCATATCAATCCTACACGACATAAAGAAACATAATCGAATTTCTAATAATCCTAAAATGATTCTAATTCTAATTTATAGAAAATTGAGTGAGACCCTAACCAGCCAAAACCCTCAAATCCAACCACCCAAAGCAAAAAAAAAAAAAAAAACTAATAATCAAATAGGACCAAAATAGAAAAAAATACCCTTCCTCCAACAAAAACACATATACTTATAGATCCGTCCACATTCAAAATGGGAATGAAATGGCCTCTTTCTCAGACCTTCAACTAGCTCTCAATGCTCATACAATTTGGGGTTTTAGAGGTACCATTTATTCAGCAATCCTACATTTTAGAGTGTCTCCACTACAATTCGATTTATTAGATTACAATGAATTCATTACCATCCAGTGATTTCTTTACTTGAAGTCACTTACAAGCATTGGTCCCTTGCTGCGGGTACAATTCGTTTCATTGCAACTATTGAATGGTCTTTTCCTGACAAATTGCTGAAATCAGTTCCATGGCCAGACCAATAGATTGGGATTAGAAGCGTAGGGTTTAAAAGAATAGATTTTTTTATACCTTTCATTGATAGAAGTTCTAAATATATACAGAGTGATTGAGAGTCTAATTTAGTAAACATGTTAATGGTAAAGGCTAAATTAAGCTCGCATTTACAATTACATAAAAAGTTGGTCAATGGTAAGGATAAAATTAAGCTACTGTTAGAATTACATTCAAATATAGAATTAATGACAGAACATGATTTGAGGCTAGTCATGTGCTCCCCTTATACGCCCCCGCAAGATTGAGCTTCCATCGGCAAGACCAATCTTGTTAAATGCACAATTCATTATTGTCTTGACAATGAAAACATTGCAGATCAATTTATTTGGTCTTGAGTATGCACGTGATAATTTAAGCTTGGAGAGGCTTCCTTTGTGCACTAAGTCACGCACAGTGAAGGTCAGTTGAACGAATATGTTTCATCTGTGAATGATTGGCAGGTTAAGCGAGATGTGTGAGAGCAAGGTTATCACAAAGCAAGCGGGAAGTGCGTATTTGGAAATGCTAGTTCTTGAAGAGTGGACAACCACATTGTCTTGGAAGGCGCATTAGCTAGGGCCGGTGTTGACCTACGGTATGGATCTTACAGCGGCTCGTTGTTCTTTGAGCTCCAAGAAATGGGATTAGAGGCGAAAGCGTGGCGAGGTTGGCCGTGCGGTCATCCATTTCATTGAGTGGCGGCAAGTATGTTCTTAATATGGGAAGCGGCTTTGTGGTTGAGATACCATGAAAAATGGTTGCTTTTAAGTAGCGAGAAGCCTTTTTGTTCTTGTCGATGATTTGTAGTTAGCTTGTGCATAAAGCGAGAAGTTTGTTGGTACCAAATGAGATGTCGGGACGATGTCAAGGAAAGGTATTGAAGGTGGCCAGTATTCTACGAAATTTGGAGGCGTCCCGCGGCGGCGGTGCCATCGATCAATTGAAGGTTGAGTTATAGAGAGAGGGTTGAGACATCTTTAGCACCACTCAAACTTGTGTTGATAAAGTCACGAACATATTTATATTGTGAGAGAAATAACCCAGCCAGTAGGAATTACTTCAATCCCGAAGAAATGAAGAAGAACCCTTATCCTTAAGAAAACATATCCGCATTTGTAATAATATTGGCCACGAGAATTGAATTATTTCCAGTATGCACAAGATCATCAATATAAACGAGAAAATAACAAAGGTTGGAGCGCCAGTGTAAATGAAGAGGAGAAGTCGGCCTTGGGCGCCAAAGCAAGCGAAGAATGTTATTTTTGAGAGTGTTGTGCCAAGCCCGTGGAGCTTGTTTAAGCGATAAATCGCCTTTTAGCAGAGGCAAACATGGTTAGAGTTTGGACAAGTCCTTGAACACAGGGGTTGTGCCATAAAAGCTTGATCTCAGTTAATGCACCATTTAGAAAGGCATTGTTAGCATCCATTTGCCTCAAATCCCACCCCTTTCATGGCGGCAATAAAATATCTAGTTTTAATAGTTCTTTGGTTTTGACCCACGAGGCTAAAGGTTTCTTTGTAATCAATACCAGGGCGTTGATCATAACCCTTAGCAACTAGATAGGCTTTGAATTTGTCCACAGATCCATCAACATGCCTTTTTTCTTTGAAGACCCGCCACGACCACGGGTATACGGCGAGGGTGGTAAAACTGGGTCCCGAGTCGTGTTTCATTAGAAGCGGTGGCTCGGTGGACATGGCCTCACGCCCGGTGAGGTTGAGAAATAGCTTAGCTCTGCTTGGATTTGGCGCTCAATGGTTTGGGGAAGAGGATGTTGATTTTCTTGTGAGACTATGTTTGGGTTTGAAGATTTGGTTCATTGATCTTGTGGTCATGGTATGAGTGTGTTGGGGAGGAGTATCGGTTTGGGGAGGGTTTGTGAAATCTGAAGATGGAGGAGAAAAATCTGGACCGAGATGGGTATCTGGAGTAGGAGTAGGAGAGTGGGATGGAAGATTTAAGGGAGAAGCAGTCCTAGTATCATCTAAAGGAGGAGTCGGATGAGATGGGGGGTGATTTATAGCGAGACGGAATCATGTGATGGGAGCAGGAGAGATTAGATTGCACGAGGAGGCAGCGACAATGGCAAGTGAACCTTTCGAAGGTTGCAATGATCTTTGATGCGCGGCGCCGGTGTTGATAGCACCACAAACTGGTGGGCACGAAAAGAGAGGAAAGAAATGGGGAGAGATGCGGAGGTTTATGGGTTAGCACGGAAGACCCGTGTTGAGAGAGGCTGGATTGATCTTGGGTTTCATTAAACAACACGTGCTGGGAGAAAAAAATTTTTTTTGTTTGAGGTTCAAGACACTTGTATGCATTTTGAGTTGGTGAATAGCCGAGAAAAAGACAGGCTTTGGATTTGGGTTGCATTTTATTTGAGTTATAGGGCCGTGTGAGAGGATAACAAATCCATCCAAAATTTTTTAATTTCAAATAATTTGGTGTTTGACAAAAAAGGGCTTCAAAGGTGATTTTTCTTGAAGAAGAGGTGTGGGCTGTCTGTTTATGAGGTAGGAAGCTGTTTGAAAGGCATAGGCCAATAAGAGAAATCAAGATGGGCATCGAGAAGGAGTGTAAAGGCACAGTTTCGCGAGATGGCGGTAATGACGTTCAGAGACACCATTTTGTTGCGGTGTGTGGGGAAGCAGTAGTGTAGTGAGTTATGCCATGAAGTAGGAGATATGATTTTAAAGCAATAAACTCACCATTGTCGGGTATAGTGTATTGATTGATTTTTTGAAAGCGAGGTTTCCATGGCCCATTTGAAATGTGGAAAATTTTTTAAAAACAGGATTTAGTGACCATTGGATAAAAACCATATATATTTTGTATAATGATCAACAAAAATAGGTAACATCTTGATCCATCAATTAATTATAACAAAGCGGGGACCCACATCAGTGTAAATAAGTTCAAAGTGGCTCATGACTTTGGAGACTAATATTGACGAAGGGTTGTTGATGAGCTTTATTGATAAACATGAATGACATAGTGAACCAAAGTTTTGAGTCGATGAAATAGGAAGAAAATTATTAACAAGATAGACAATTTTAATAGAAGGATGCCCAAGACGCTTGTGCCATCCATCAATAGAAGTCCGTTCATGCACATTAGTAACCTTTTTTTTATGCTACTATTGATTCCGGGAAGGTGTAGATGCCATTGTTACATGCTCCTTTTAGTAGAATCGCCCTCGAGATCTTGTCCTTCACAAGAAAATAAAAAGGATGAAATTCAACAAAGACATTATTTTTGTTTGGTGAGATGATGAAGCGAGTAAATTTTGCAAGGTTTGGAACAAAGAGTATCCGCCTTGATATAAAAGTTCGGTGAGGAGAGTCTGAAGAACCCGATATGTGGTACGCCCGAACCTAAGCCATCACGTAGAATTACTTAAATACATTCCATCATATTCGAATGAATAGATATAGAATTGGAAAGAGCACCATTGATATTATGAGAAGCAGCCAGATCAAGTAACCAATTTTATCCCTTCCATTAGATGCGTGCCTGATTTATTGAAACGATGAGTGGAATTGAGAGGGACGAGGACTTGCGATGTATTTCTTGATCCACGAGTTGGCATTTGGAGTGTGCGCGATTGGAATAATTGGGCCTCCCATTGATCTTATTGGAGTGACGACCACCACGTTGGGCTCCATTAAAGTTTCTGCTTAAGTTGGAGTCCTAGGGTAGAGCGAATCATGTTTCTTGAAGGACCACGATTGACTCCCCCCTGGTGCAGAATGCTTCGTCTTCGTGAAGTTGGCAGAAACAACTAGTTGTTGTGTTGCGGCTTCCAAGCGCCTCAGATATGCATCATGTCCAACCAAAAGGTCGTGCAACTCCTCAAAGGCCGTGACGATTCTCGGGCTCAGTCGGCATTACGATCTCAGAAAATCTAGACTAAGCCATTCAACACATAAAGAGTTAGATTAATGCCATCCGAGAATGGATGATCAATAATGTAGAAACTATTTCATCCAGCCAAGGCCTTCACGACATGGAGGTATTTTGTGATTGACCAGAGTTCCACACTGGATTAAGGTGAGTTCCTCCTTTACTTCTTTGTAGCTCGAGTGGAATCGGCTAGCATATAAATTTTTAGCTTTGTCAAGAGTCATGAGAGTCGTCTTGTATTGACGGGCAGCGGTGTGTGTAAAATGCGCCTATGTGCGCGAGTGCCGCGCGTCGCCCGAAGTAATATAGTGTACTTTCGTGGTGCGGATGTCGATCAGGGACCCGGGTGTATTGACTCTGAAAGGTTACGCTTTAGATAGTATACGAGATAGATGATTCTAGGCAGAATTTAAGTATGAAATTGACTAAACTATTGATTCTAATGAATTTCTGGTATTGAAGCCTAGGGTTATATCTCCCCCTGTCACTTTTAATGGATTATTTCTTCAAAATATTATTATTCAATGTATTTATACTTTGTCAATGGCGGTGATCTTACTTACAAGATATCCTCTCTTTCGGTATATCTGCACATCTCTCATGAATAGAGTTGAGGTATATCTCTATCTCAACTCAGTATTTCGCCCCGATGTAGCACGTTCTAACCCCAAATGCCACCTTCGGGATCGGAATATCTCTATTCAGAGATCAGGCGAAAGGCTGCTCTATCGGATCACAGGAAAACCTCATCTCTCGAATCTCGGATCTCCAGTGTGATTATGCTAATGTTGGCGGACATTATCATATCATATAATTGAACTACGAAATAGACGAGATGTAACAAATTGATAATCAAATGAATAACAAAAGATCAAGCTTTAATCCATCAACATATGACAGGGTTCAATATAACCCTAGAAATAAATCTAGAACATACTGAGTGAAAAGATCAAAATGTTTAGTATTAAAAACATAATTCTAATATCCAAAAATAAGAAACGGTACAAATCCCGGGCACTTCCTCGAAGTCTGTGTCCTCTGCTGCGGGTGGTACCTTGGTTAAAGTACGCCTCCCCTCCTCTTCCAATTTACGAGGTCCATTCGTTTAAATGATAGGGTTCGGATCTCGGCGGCGGTAGCGGCGTTCTGGGCGTGCGTGGGCGTCGCGTTTTCCACTTGTTGACCGCATTGTTGACCGACGTGTCGTGGCGGTGGGGCGTCGCGCGGCGATGAGGGGCGTGTCGCGGCGTTGGAGCATCCTTGACGTGACGGTCAACTTCCTTATACGATCCCCATTTGCTCCAAAATTGCTTTCAAAAATTTGCTCTTTTCGCTCAATGCTGCATCCAAACCAGACACCAAGTCAGGGGTCTAGCCACAAAAACTATAAAAATTACTATCAAATAAACGAAAAGATGAAAGACTGACGCGAGTATAATATGAGTGTTTTAGGCACTCATCATGTAGCAATAAGTGGGGTGATGGAGGGAGATGTAGATGCTAAAATAGCACTCAAGATAAGTTTATCCTGGCGAACCCAGTGGGTCTTGCGCAGCTCATCAGCAGCGGTGATCTTAGCGGAAGAGGGACAGAAGGAGATTGCGCGGGCGTAGTCAAGTAAATCATAACCAATGAGGTGCTTGAATTGAGCACGCCATTGAAGAGTGGTGGAGTTAACTTTTCATTGATTTGGGCAGTGATGTTGAGTGCAATGAGTGATATATTTGCTACAGAAGGAGGTTGGGTGTGGAGTTTAAAGTTTGGATTTTGATTGGAGGAGGAAGACATGGCAGGGACTTGGATTGGTGACTCGTTAGAGATATGTGGCTCTGATACCATTTAAAAGAATAGATTTTCCGATACCTTTCATTGATAGAAGTTCTAAATATATACAGAGTGATTGAGAGTCTAATTTAGTAAACATGTTAATGGCAAGGCTAAAATTAAGCTACTGTTACAATTACATAAAGTTGGTGAATGGTAAGGCTAAAATTAAGCTACTGTTACAATTACATTCAAATATAGAATTAATGACAGAACATGATTTGAGGCTAGACATGTGCTTCCCTTATATAGGGAAGACTAGGTGGTGGGGGTGTGGGGGGTGATGGTTAGGGTTTTGGGAATTTGTTTTTGTTGATATCTATGTAATGTTTCGAGCCACTTGCTTGAAAAATTTGCCACTAGTTCTCTAAATATTGTTTCAACTCTAATATTTTAAAAATTACTTTTTAAAAAAAGAATATGTGTTTAAAGTGGAACCCTCGCATCTGGGATCTCAATGAAATTTTCTGTATCCACATTCCACGCCTATTGTTATCCGTATGGATGGATAGTGGATACCTTTTCCATTATTATTTCCTAGTGTTTGAGCCGACTTACACTCTCACCTCCTTATTTCAGAAAGCCTTCTAGCTAATGGCTAGGTCAATCCTCTAATGACTTGAAGAGCATTCAAACTGATGAACATTGAAGAGCAAACCAAAGCTGAATTCATTGAGCTACTCCTCGGATTAAATCTTCACATATATTTATGGGTTAGTAGTTAAAAAGGGACAAATCAAATTTTTTTTTTATAAAATTAACATCTTATTTGAAATCTAAAAAAGCAGTATAAAAATATACTTTCGAACAAAATTGTCTTTTATGAATTTAAAAAGAAAAGTTATAATATAAGGGTTGGACAAAATGCCCGTAGGTTATTTTACATATATCTTTGAAAAAAAAAGGTTATTTTTACAAGAAAATAATAAGGTTATTTTTGTCAAAATGAGGTAAAAAATATATCACCCTTATTATTATGATAAAATAAAAAATATTTGTAAAATATATGTATAATATATAAACATATTTATAAAAAATTAAAATGATAAATAATTTATTATTATCATTTTACAAAAAATAATTATTTTATTTATTTATTTATTTATATAAAATATATATATATATATATAATTAATAATTTTAAAAACAAGCGTGATGAAACCAAAATTTAAAATATTGCGTGTTTTTAAAATATTTTGAAATATTATGTGTGGATTTTAAAAGATTATAAATATGACTTTTTCTGAATAAAAAATGCCAAATATTTTGGCTTTTTATATTATGATGAAAATTTCAAAAATTTAGAAATAAGTTATGCAAAATTGAGAAAACAAACGGTAAAGTATATAGAAATTAAAGGTCTTAACAGCAATTGAAATTAAGGTATGCTCAAATTTCTCTTTAAGAAATATTATTTGTAATCAATTAGGTTTTTATTACATTTGTATTGATTTAAAAATGTCATAAGTGCAATCTCAATTTTGTTACAATTCTTTTTCTTTATTAATAATCAGGTGCTTCAAGAAATTTGCTTGCAAATAACTTGAATTTAATTTAGGACTTAGTATAGTTATGAGTGTTGAATTGAGTTAGATCTTATCTTCTCTTAAGATACGATGATTTGAACCAATTAGCTTTGGTGTCTTATACTTAGAGATTTAACCAAGTAATAATCAACCAATTTCAACACATCGAATAAACAAATATAGGAACAATAAAAGGCACACAAAGAGTTAGTGGCTTAATTCTATGGTAACATAACTACCTTTGAAGGGGCCATAACTTGAGTTGAATCAAAACTTTACAATGATCAATAAGAGTGCAAAATGACTCACCACTTATTATAAAAGGACTCCCTCTTAATCAACACCGTAACCACCAAACTCCCATAGCAAAATTGACTTCCCATACGCACTACACTAATTAATGAACTCCCTTCACCAATAATGCTTCCTCTCAAAGCTAAACATACGTTGAAACACAACAAGTGATATCAAGATCGAGTTGTAACTCTTGAGAACACATCAAAGCATTGGAAGTAAAAAACCTTTGACTTTTCGTAAAAGAATCTGACGTTGAATGAATGCCAAAGAAGCTCCACAATTTAAAGACTCCAAAATATCATTTCAAGAGATAAATTCCAAAATAAATAAATTTCAAAAAGATAAGCTTCAAAATGAATATTTTTTCAAAAAAATAGCTAAGATGAATATTTTCAAAAGATAAACTCTAGGATATCCTCAACCTTTTTTTTTTTTGAATTTTTTCCAAAAATTGTCTAAAAGCTAACCAACAAAATGCGTAACAATCTCTCTTTGGATTTTTTGATAGAAACAAAAATCAAGAAAAATAGTGCTCCCTCTAAATCTCCCAAATTTTGACAAAATAAAGAAAAGTCATAAACAAACACTTGAACCAAAGAAAGTAGCAGCACGAAATATGTATTGACACATTTCTAGAACCAAGATCCCACTCAATATTATCACCAAAACATCAAACTCCTGATAGTATCCATTGAAAGATAAAAAGGAAAACTCCACTTTTCATCTCTTTTTTTAAACCTTTCATATCGAACTTCTAGCATTGTTCTCAATATGTATTGACACAATGAGTCCATCATGAAGTTGAGTGGTGTTGTTGAAATATCATTGCAACCATTGGTAGGACACCTTCAGTAGGATAATTTGTTCTATCAAGCAACAGAGCCTCGTGATTGAGCTACCATCCTTCAAAAATCCATGAGGAAAACAAACACCAAATAGAACAATCAAGATCTCATTTGAATAGCTGATGATCCACTCTTATACCACTTTTAGATATGGTGTCTCACACTTGGAGGTGTGCCGACAATAATCAACCAATTTAACACACAAAATAATAAAAGTTGAGGAAATAATAAAGGCGCACAGTTGTTAACCCAGGTTCGGTTATAGCACACCTATCTTTGGGGTCATAACCCAAGGATTGAATCAAAAGGAATTTTATGATCAACAGAGTACAAAAATGACTCACGACTTTATTACTAAAGGACTCCATCTTAATCAACATTGTAACTACCAGTCCCTGTAGCAAAGTTGACCGCAGCGTGCTAATGAACTCCCTTCACCAGTAATACTTCCTCCCAAAGCAAAACATATGTTGAAACACAATAGAGTGATGACAAGAGTTGTAACTCCTCAGAACACACTAAAACACGGGAAACAAAAACCATTGACTTTCTAGAAAAGAAACTGACATTGAATGATTTCTAGAGAAGTGCCCAGATGCAATACAACTTCCATAATCTGAAGAATTCAAGTATTCTTCCTTCACCCTTCAACGGTGGATTCCACATGCTAGGAAGAGGGGCATTCAATTTGTTCTAGAGGTTGAGCGGTAGCGGCAGTATGTGTCTCCGCAAAAAAATTCGGACGATGATCCCCACGAGGCGGAGATTCACCTCCCGGGCCGACTAGGCGGGATATAGACCTTCCACTTCCACGACTCCACCACATGGACCCACCATTTGATGAGGTCTAGAGCCTTCGAGCCATTATCAACACCTCCCTGTCGTCTATGGACTATCTCGAAGCATCCCTTGATTCTTTTATGATGGCTATGACTAGCGATTTGATGCCTCGAGATGCCATGCTTTGAGAGATGCTTATCTCACGAATCACATTGTCTAAGCGGAGTTGGAATAGGACCAATGTTATGATGGATAGGCTCGAGGAGGCATGCCACCACACAGAGGAGAGACCCAACTCTGTTGGACTAGTCTAGAGACTCTAGTGATACATAAGGTGTTTTTGGTGATAAGATATTTTCTTGTATTTTCACCCTTTGTAATCATCTGGCTCTTGTTTACTTTTGCTTTCATGTTCCGTTGATGTATTGAACACCACATTTATACTATTTCCAATCTTTTTACCATAAATTTGCTTTGTGCTCGCGATCTGAGCGCCAGTTGAGTGTGCTATTTTCAGTTGCTTTCATCATGTTAATTTCTTTAAGCAGCTTATCCTTTCGCACACATCATTGCAATTCAGGGTACCATCTTTTGGTATATCTCTGACCCTTTCTCGTTTTTACATATTACATGCTTGTCCATTGAGGACAATGCCCCATTTGGTTGGGGGGAGGAACTGTGATGGAAATCACAATGCTATATGAATATGTGCTAATATATAAATTGTTGATGGAAACTTTGTGCTCATCTAGCTAGTAGTGTCCCTTGAAAGATAATATTGGTTTGGTTAATCCTGTACTTGAGAACCTCATGTTGTGGGTGATTTGGTTACTCGAGTCCCTTTGTTTTTCACTTTGACACCTCTATATAGAACTTGTCACATACTAACCATTCTAGGTCCTACACATAATCTTTGGTACCAACCCTCTCTTTGGATGACACCTATAGCTAGTGATTTGTTCTTGGCTGTTGTAGTGTTGAGACACACCTCCAAGGGCCAATGGGCGCCCTAAAAAAAAAAAAAAAAAAAAAAAAAAGGAAAAAGGAAAAAAAAAAGTGAGTTTGATCCGATTGGAATCCTCGAGAGGCATAGTCGAGGGGTCTTTCAAGCGTAATGCCTAGTGCCCAACTAAGCGAGGTTATTGACTTGAGTGCTCGCTACATGGGACCAAAGGCAGGTTAGTTTCACAAGTAAATTGGCATTGCTTTTAGTTGAGTGTTTCGTGGTGAAGTTCGAGGGAAACTTAATGCTCATTGCCCTTAACCAACTGGTGGTGAGTCACCAATGGATCCCTGCTACATAGACATTTTTTTGAATTCCCTTAGCTTTGCATCCTATTGCTTAGTTAAGAATATGAAATAAAACGGTGCGTTCTTACCATGCCTTAGTCATCACATATTGCTTGAGTTGAGTTGAGTCTATTTGGGGGGAGTTTGGTCCTTTGCCTATGTGTGGAAACTAGATAAGATAACTGCAAGGTTGGTATGGAAAGTCTTAGTGAAGACTTAGGGGACAAAAGTGCCTTGTTTGCCTCAATATGAGGACCTCATACAGTGAGATACTAAACACAACAGATCGTAAAGAGATATTTACACTCAAACAAGTAACGCCATCATGATTTAGCAAAATAGCTATGGTTTCATCTCGATTCCAATTGCATAGTGGTTTTTCACTTGAATGCCTGCATTATATTCACGCTCTTACATTGCTAAGGGACTAGTAATGAGTTGGTTGGGGGTGTGATGAGTGCTCAAATTACGTATATTTTCATAATTATTTTGAGCCCTTTTCAAGTGCTGTTAGGAGCACTTTAGGTTAGCTTTTCTTAATGCAAAACATAGCATAATCTACCATTTTGAAGCTAACTAAGCACTCCTTTTAGTTGTTTTCATATCTAACCCCCTAAATGTTTGTATTTTGTATAAATGAAGAAAAGAAGACAAGAAGCAAGCAAAATGGTGAAGAAATAAGGAAGATAGGCTGAAAAGAAACCCACGGTCGCGACCGCGCAGTTGAATAGCCCACCCTATGTAATGAACTCTCGACAAGGTCCTGACCAGGAGTCACGGCCAGTAGGCTTTGTTTTGACTTCATCTTTCAAGAAGGTCACGAGCGTGAAGCACTTCTTGCTACAACTATGGAACCTATCTCTCGGTGAGGTCGCGACCATAAACACTCACGGTCCCAACCATCATCTGTAATTTATTTTTCAATTTTAGGCCCATTTTTTTCCTAGTTCAAGGTGTATATATATGACATTCTTCTTTTGGATTTAGGGTTCAAAAATTGATGAAAGCTCTCTTTAGGGTTCCTCCTCTCACTTGAGAGTTTTGTTCCTTCTTTAGGTTTAGTTTTCCAATTTTTGTTAGATTTGGTTTTGTTTAGTGAGATTTTATGTTTGTAATTGAAGACTACTGCGAAATACAACCTTGTAGATCAAGTATTTTAGCTTGGAGTTGGGATTTGCAATCATTCAAGGCTTATTGCTCTGTTTTGTATTTCTAATCCTTCTCTCTTCTTTAATTTTTTCAATTTCATGTTTATCTTAGATATGAATTTGTGGATCTTGATAGCTGAAATGTTAGGCTAAATATCTATAAGGTTGATTATCAAATGTGGTGTCAATGTTTATCTAATCTTTGATTGATTGGTTGGTATATGCTTGATTTGTTGTATTTAGTGTTAGGTCTATGGATGATTATGGTTCTAATTGATTAAATCTTGTTGAGAATTGAATCTTAGAACCTTTTGCAAGAGTGTATTCTTGAGCGAGAACTAAGCCCTTAAATTTGGCTCTAATTCTCTTAAGGTGAGGATTTAATCACTTGGAATGCTAAATAACCTATTTAAAGAGACATAGGAAATTAGAAAAGTCTAGTACTAGGTGGATTTCACTAGGAGGGGACATTAACTACAATAAGCAAGGATTGCAAGAATGTAACAGTGACCAATCCAAGCTTAGTCCGGGCTTCTCTATTGCAAGAACGTAACAATGCCTAATAGAGCGCCTTAGGAAAAATGTCATTAAAAAGTACTGTATTAGCAACCTAGAAGGACGTAACTATGAATAGGAAGCTAATACGAGAAAACACAAGGGGGAACACGAGAGTGGAATTCTTGTACTAATTCCTAGGACCAATTCAAGTCATAAATCAACCAATCCAGGCTTTAAAAAGACAAGACATGAAACACCATATATGGTAATCAACCCTAATTCTCTATAAGTTGTTTTTCCGGTATATTAGTTACCCGTGTAGATTCTCATAGGACATTAATTGTTTTTTTTAGTTTTATTTTAGATTAGTTTGGTAATTTCACAATCAAATCATTTAGAAGCTCAAATAGTGAATTAATCAAGTAGTTGGGGTACTCAATTGCCCTTGAAAACCTATAATCCTTGTGGGAACGATAATCAATTCATAATTGAAAACCACTTTTATTACTTAAGGTTCGTACACTTGCGGGTTTAAGCTGTTTTAATTTTATAACATTTTTGCAAACCATCAAGCTTTTGGCGTAAACCAAAAAATGGCCTAACAAGTTTTTGGCATCGTTTCCGAGGATTTATTTGGTTTTCAGTGTTGGATTGATATTTGACAAAGTTACGGTACTAATTGAGAAAAAATGACAAAAACATCATTTTTCTTTTGTTTAATGATATTGCTTTCATTTATTTTTATGTTTAGTTTAAGTTTTTATCTTTGTTTTACTTTGTTTCCTAGTTGTTTTTGGTGATTTCAGGTATTCAACTTTATGCATAGAAGATCTACATCTGAGTTATTGCCATTTGATGCATAAATTGAAAGAACTTTGTTTAGAAATAGAAAGATCAAGTCCGATAATATCATAATGGAGGAACATAACAGTGATAAATATAGTGAGGGACATTCAAATCAGAATGAGATACCTGAAAGGCAAGAACCAACTTTGGGGCTATTTGGAGACCGTTTGTTGAATGAAAATTTTTTCAAAGGATTGAGCGCAAGCCTATTGATGCAAATAATTTTAAGTTGAAACCTACATTAATTTCAATGATCCACCAGCAGCAATTTGGGGGGAGTCCTTATGAGGATCCTAATGGTCATCTTTCAAATTTTCTAGAGTTGTGTGGCATGATAAAAATAGATAAATTGAATCAAAGATGTGATAAAGTTGAAGGCGATTTCAAATTTCTCTTTTCTGCGGAATGAGAGCAAGGGAGTTGGTTTCACAATTTGATGTCGGGTTCCATAAATGAATCGAGGAGAGTTAATTGAGTCTTTTTGGAAAAGTTCTTTGCGCTTCTTTCACATCACAACTCCGAGTTGAAATCACACAGTTTAGGCAAGGTCACCGATAGTCACTATATGATGCTTAGGACAGATTTAGAGAATTGTTGAAAGTGTCACAACATGGAGTGCAAACCAAATTCAGTATAGACTTTTTAAATGGTCTGAATTTTTCCAACAAGAGCATTAGTTAACGTGGCTTTGTGGAGGTTTGATTTTAACTAAAACCACGAGGAGAAGCTAATCAACTATTTAAGGAGTTGAAAGGCTGAAGAACAACTACGAGAAGCTCCTTGAGAGAGAAAGAAATGTTGGAAGAAGACAAAGGAGGTTTAATTAAAGTGGATAGGATGTCTTCTTTAGAGGTGAAATTTGATGCTTTAATGACTAGGCTAAATAAACATGCTCCAAGGGAGCCGACTATTAGGGAAATTGCCTATATGCAAGCACAAGGTGCTCTTATGGCTAATCTTCTATTTCAAATTGAGGATGCAAATTATGTGAATAATAGAAGTTACACATTCATGACAACAATACCATCTTATTATCATCACAGGTTGAGGAATCTGAGAACTTCTCTTATAACAATCAAGCCACAGTTCCCCATGAGCCTTATCAATTAAGCAAAACCATGGCACCCCTAGGTTTCGAGACGAGGAGTTTAGGCGCTCGACTATCGAGAAATACTCTAAAAATGGAGTTAGAGTTCAATGAGCTCTTGCTAGTGATAAATGATATGAAGAAGACTGCAGATCTTAGAATCCTTAGGTGGAAGATGGTTAGGTTGTTATGGGAAATTTAATGAAGAACATGAAGTATTCAAGCTGACCATGGGAACATGTATATGAAAAATCCTAGAGCCACCAATCGCGAATATTGGCACATGCATGAAAATTATGGAGACAAATCAGGTTAGTTTGGGAGCATCTTTAAAGACTGTGGAAACTAAAATGGGGCAATTAGCACAATCTTTGAGAGAGAATCCTTCTAAAGCTTTCCTAAGTGATACAAAGAAGAATCTGAAGCAATGCATGAAGAGCCTAAAAATACCGTGAATGAAGAATAACAAACTGAGAAGAGAAAGGTTGAAGCTGAAAAAGAAAAGAGTAAAGCTGAAAATGATCAAGAGGGGGTTGACAGGAACAGTAAAGAAAAAAAGAGCAATGATGAAGGTGGTTTGGGGAGAATCACTTTTCTTGATAACCCTCCCTTGTATACTCTACCCCTTGCCATTTCCCCAAAGATTTCGAAAGACTAAGCTTGATGAACAATTTGCAAAATTTCTAAACATATTCAAGAAGCTTGAGGTCAATATTCCATTTTCCGATGCCCTTGCTCAAATGCCGAATTATGTAAAATTCATGAAGGAGATTATGAGCAACAAAAAGAAGCTAGATGCTTATGGGATGGTCAGTTTATCGGAAAATTGCAGTGCAATTATACAAAGGAAACTTCTAGAAGCTTCGAATCCGGGGTAGTTTTACTTATCCGTGTATTATTGGGGAGCATACCTTTAGCAAGGCACTTTGTGATCAGACGAAAGCATTAATCCTAATACCTTTCTTGGTGGCTTCAAAGATGAACTTAGGGGAGATCACTCTTATCTCTCTAACTTCAAATGGAAGATAGGTCGATGACTTTTCCAAAGGGTATTATTGAAGACGTTTTGGTCAAAGTTGACAAGTTTATCTTTTTGGTTGATTTTGTAGTAATAGATATGGAAGAAGATCGGGAAGCACCAATAATATTGGGGAGACCATTTCTTTCCACTGGTCAAGCACTAATTGATGTGAAAAACGGCGAGCTCAACTCAGAGTGGGTGAAGATCAAGTAAAATTAAACTTGTACAAGAGCATGGAATTTCAAAATGATGTAAATGCTAGTTGCATGAGGATTGATACTTTGATTCCATCTCGAGTTGAATTGCTTCATGACTTTGAAAAAAGAGATCCTCTTGAACAATGCTTGGCAAAATCTCTTACTATAGTTGAAATGGATTGTGAAGATATATCATCAAGCCTATAATTAATTGATACAATCATGGCTCTTGATTTGAATGATGAAGAAGCAATTTTTTAAGAAGAGAAGAAGACACTTGATGGGTTAGTTGATAGGCATTTTTTGTGTTTTGTATTAAAATTATGTGAACAGATGTGGAATTAATGCCTATTTATTACCAGCTCTCACGCATGTCGAAATGTCTGATGTACTAAGCATTAAAGATTGATCCTGAGGAGGAATGGGATTCTGAAATGCGAGGAGTGGACTATCTCCCTAATATCCAAACGAACAGTTGTGATGATTTTGAACAAAAATCTAAATTAAAATACTAAATTGTAAAAATAGTAAGTTGATCACGCAAGTTAAGGGTTTCTTAAGATAAAGAGGTTCTAGGGTTTTTGGTGCAATTAGACAATCCGCTTATATTTGAACTAGAGTCTTATTCTATTGTTTCGTAAGAGAGTTCTCCAAGGCGGCTCTTTACTATTTTAATTACAAGCCTCTCTCGAGGTTAAGTAACCTACCAACTAATACTAGGTTTCTTGCTTCTCAGCTCAACCCCAAGCATTAGCAGTGCCTTACATCCCAAGAACCCTACATGCCTCCCAATTACTTGATGATTTACGCGCCTAGCTAATTAGGTTGATTCACACGAGTCTAACTCTCTACTCCTTCTCATATCTCATGGGAATCACTCACCACACATTAGTATTGGCAAGATATTAATATGCAAACGAAATCAAGCATGAATCAATAGAGGTTTACTCCCAAGAAACAATAAAAGAAAGAATTCTAGCAATTAAATATAAACTTCATGTCTAAAATACATCCAAAAACCCTAGATTGTAAGTTTAGAACATATTGAAAATTGTGTACATGATATAATCTTGAGAAAACATGAAAGTAAAGGCAGAAGAACTCTAATGTTGAAAGATTGGTGGATGCTCAATCTTCTTCCTCTGATTCACGGATCTCCTTACGGTAGATGTTGATCTCTATGTCCGTCTCCCTTCTCTATTGTCAGCCAACACTTCTCAATGTGCGAACCCTTTCTCCATCGGTCATCCTTCCTTTAAAACCCAAAAAAAGAGCACTTCCGCATTCCTAACTAGGCTTGGGACATCTCGACATTAAACGGAAATCTTCAGCTCCTCCTGCTTAGCCTCCAAAATGTCTCAATTTAACCTACAATGCAAAATGGAACTACATATTAGTTTATGAAACGAAAATGCTACTAAATTAATCCTTGAAAAAAGATCTAAAACATACACTAAAAACCAGTGCGTAATGATTGTTTTGGAAACTCATCCGCACCCCACACGAGCTTAGCTTCTTTCTTGTCCTAGAGAAACAAAAGTGACTCACGACAAAAAAAAAAAATACTAAAATTGATAAGAACTAACACCAATGAGATGAGTATGATAACATGCGCCAAAGAGGATCACCATGGGCCTGGTTAAAATATTGGCCTTTTTAACAAAAATTTAGGACCCTTAAACATTTAAACTCTCTAAGGAATGTTCCAAAGCAAGGCACAGTGAACGAGGCAAATCAATCCCCCAGGTTCTCAATGACTTTTCCCAAGGAAGCTAAGTATAGGTGAATGCATGATCTCCGATGTATAGTAAGGTCCTAGCACCCCTAAATTTAGGCTCAACTCACCTATTTGAGAGAAGCTAACTAAGAAAGGATAAGAACGCAAAATTTATTTTCATACTAAAATACCCAAAATAAATAAATAAATAAATAAATAAATAAAATACCAACATACCTAAAAATGAAAGAAAACTAGTGCCAAGAAGGTTTAGGTGAGTGCCCCTGTAGCGGGGATCCATTGGCGACTCCCCACCAGTTGGTTAAGGGTATCGGACATTTAGTTCCCCTCGAACATTCAACCAAACTCAAAGGCCCTAGGTTGTGAGAAGGATCCATCTTTGTCCCATGGTAGACAGTAAAGTCAATGACTCCGGCTAGTTGGCTCAAGGCATTAGGCTTTAAAAGGCCTTTCAAGGCCCCTCAGACTATGCCCGGGATTTCGATTGGACAATCCCACTTATTCTGATTCACCAACCTATTTTTGACATTTTTCTTTTCTTTTGATTTTTATCATTTTTTTTTAGGCTCAATGGAAATCCTCTTTTACTTAGGTGTCCCATCACTTAGGTGGTTAAAATCCCCCAAGGTGAGTTGAATTCAAGGTAAAGGGGTTCAAGACTAAGGTATACAAGGGAGATCAAGAGTGTGTGTGTGATAGATTCCTTGAGAAATAGCCTCTTGAAGCACACAAAGGGGGTAACTAGGCTAAGTCACCCATACCATGGAAGCATACAATTCCAGATCATTCAAAAACCTAAAGGGTCCAATTCCATTTTATACTAGGCCTTTTTCACAATTTGGGTTCAATATGACCTTCTATTAGCAATCAATGGCATCAAACTCACTCAAGACACCCTAAACACACACAGCTCACATACAAGACACAAGCAAGTAGAAACATGAAACAATAAAAACAACAACCTAAAAAAGCATATAGAGTGCACAGCTATACTACCTACTTGAATCTCGATCGTGGTAGGCAACGAATGACAATAATTAAACAATCAAGAGCCAATATAAAAAAACCCCAAACCAATCACCCACACCCCCAATTAGAAATGTACATTGTCCCTAATGGCATGAAGTATAAACTAAGGGTATAGAAAACTCCCTTAGTGATCTAAATGATCACTGCGGTGGCGGTGGTGGCATGTGATAGGTTAGGAGTTAAGTGAGTTATTGCTTGATGATCTCTTGATTCTTGAAAATTGTGCTCATTTTGTGCTTTAGCTCATCCATCTCTTGTCTCATCAAGACATGGTGTTCTTGTGTTTCATCCCAGAAAGCATAGAACCTCATTGTGAGGTCTTAAACTTGATCCTCAATAGGGTGAGTAGGAGTGGGATCGTCCTCCTCATGAGATGTGGGGGATGGAGGTTTGGTAGAAGACTAGCCCACTTCTCCTCGTTTGTCATCTTGCCCCCCATACATAGCCTGATAAGCTAGCAACTCGTCCCCATCTGAAGGCTCATTCCCGGAGTCATACACCTCCTCAGGACATGGTACTCTCGACTTGTTTTTCTTCAGTACAATTGCCTTAATGAGATGTATCCAAGCCTCATTACTTTCCAAGGGCACCCCGGCTTTCTTGCACAATCCTTAAATGAGGAATGGGTGCTCGAGGTTCATTTTAGCTTCCTTGTTACTATGGATGACATCCTCTATGACTTGCTCCACATCGAAGGGGATGTCTTGAATAATAGCATAGATAAAAAAGGAGCGCTTGGCAGTAACTTCACATACATTGGTAGTCGGAATGAGGCAGGAAGTGATGAAGTGATGCCATACCTTGGGGATATAGGCAAAATTCTTGGCCTTGAAATGCACTACATGCCCCTCAATGTTGGTTTTCCACTACCTTTACCATTGGTGAGCATTTGAAGCACTTCGGGGTAGTTAGGGTCTTCTCGAAGTGTATTGTACGCGTTGTCACTAACGGATTCCAAGTTATGAAACTCATTGATAAACCTTCTTGTTTGAAATCTACCAACATCCTCGCGGCGCTGACACCACCACGTGGGAAGTTAAATTGGCATAGAATTCATGTACAGCCATCATGGCGGAGTTGGCCTGGGGGGGTTGTGAGAAGTGCCCTTCCACGCTTTCTTTGCTATGGTTTTGAGGAAGAAATCTTCGGGAGTGGTGAGCCCTTCTCTTTGATAAAACGATTCTTAGCCGATGAGGGTGAACTTCTCGGGGCTCAGGTCGAGCGTTCCCGATGATCATAATCCTCAGTAGGCTCCTCCATTTGCTCTTCTTTGAGTTCACCTTTTGCTTCTTCGAAGACATAGGCACACCGTAGTTGTTTATGGTTGATGATGAGGGGCTCTATATATGTTGAATCCACACTATTGGCACTTAATCCAGCGAAGGTAGGCACCACGACTCTTGTATAGGCACTTATTTCTCAAGAATTTCACTCAAAACTTGTATCTAACAGTTGGTGGGTGATGGTGTGAACAGGGTCTTTCAAACAAAGATAATCCTCTAGAGCTTCAAGACACCCACAACTTCTACCCCCTAACATAAAACAAGGCCAAAGAAGTGACAAACCTGAAGTTTGATACAGGAAATAAGTACCTTGAAGCTTGAAGAGCTGTAAGGAATGGAGGACTAGCAATGCAGTCAAAAGTGGGGCTTAAGGCTCTCTAAGGCATGGTGACCCATGTAGCGGGTGAGAGATCGACTATGGAGAGGTCTACAAGAAGGTTTGAGAGCGAGTGGGGTTTAGATGAAGAAGTGTAGAAAAATTGAAGTATTATTGACTTAAAGACAAAAGCGGCGTCGTGACATTAAGAGTGAACAAGAATTTTCAGTCAATGTCACGACGTTGAAATCTAACATCGTGATGTTACAAATGGGTGAATATCCAACATCACGACGTTGATTTCCAACGTTGTGATGTTACAAAGGGCAGGATTGTTTCTTTTTTGGCGATGTTGCGGCGTTGAAATCGACGTCGCGGCGTTCACGGGAGAGCTTCATGATGAGTTAAGCCAACATCGGCGATTGGGATCTAATATTTTGCAATGTTGAGGGAACATTTTTGAAAAAAACTTGTCTAAGTGTTTGAAAACTCCCTCAACATGATGTGCCATTTAAGTGTGTCCCGATTTCTCAAGCTACCCTTATATCAAATCGCATTAACCTTAGAGCTTGAAAACACAGCAAAAAACAAAACCAAATAGATTATAAACTAAGGCTTAAGAAAACTCAAATTTCTAAAGCATAAGCAAAACACTAACAAAACAACTAAAACTAAATTTAGAAATCAAAACTGAAAGGCTTGGGTTGCCTCCCGTGGCGCTTTATTTAATAATGCTAGCTCAGCCAAGCTACATCTCAATGACCAGTGTCCATCAATTGGAATTGCTTAAGGATCTGGTTAATGCTTCAATGCACTACTCAAGGTGGTCTCAAACTTGTAGAAAACTTGTACTTTTCAAGTTAACCCCAAAATAAGTCTTCAATATTTTCCCATTTACTTTAAAAGGCACCTTTTTGGATGTACTGTCTACACTACCATAAGGGAAAAAGAGTTGTGATCATAAAAGGCCTGGACCATATTGATTTGAGCTTTCCTGAGAACAATTTCATTCTTTAATTGAAAAGTAGTACTTGTTGCCCCGGTTTAAACTCATTCTTCACTAAGTGTTTATCATGCCAAGCCTTGGTCTTCTCCTTATATATTCTTGAGCTTTCGTAAGCATCATGTCGAAATTCTTCGAGCTCATTCAATTGAAGCATCCTTTTCTCCCTAACTGTCTCCAAATTCATGTTTAGCATCCTAGTTGCCCAATAAGACTTGTGCTACAATTCCATCGATAAGTGACACGCCTTCCCATAAACAATCTTGTAAAGGGACATCCCCAAAGGAGTCTTGAATGTTGTCCGGTATGCCCATAACTGTCATCAATCTTATTTGCCCAATCTTTTCTTGTCACATTCACCGTCTTTTCCAATATCTTCTTGATTTCCCGGTTTGACACTTCTGCTTGCCCATTGCATTGAGGGTGATATGCTAGGGATACTCGGTGCTTCACCTTGTATTTAGACAAAAGAGATGTGAACAACTTATTGCAAAAGTGTGAACCTTCATCACTAATCACAGCTCTTGGAGTTCCAAACCTTGAGAATATGTTCTATCGGATGAACTTCAATACTATCTTGGCATCACAAGTAGTGGTTGGAATAGCCTCCACCCACCTTGAAACATAATCCATGGCTAGTAGTATGTATTTGTAGCCATAAAAGGATGGGAAGGTCCCATAAAGTTAATCCTCTATACATCAAAGAGTTCCACCTCTAGAATGGTCATCAAAGGCATTTCATTTCTTTTTCCAATATTGCCGGTCCTTTAACACCGACCACATGATTTAGCAAACGAGTGGGCATCCTTGAACAGAAAGGGTCAAGAAAAGCCTGATTGTAGCACTTTTGTGATTGTTCTTTGCCCATTGAAATGGCCTCCACACTCCAAAGAGTGACAATGCTTCAAAATATCTCCCATTTCACTTTTTGGCACACACCTCCGAATAATTTGGTGCACATTGTCTAAAGAGTAAGGGCTCATCCCAAAAATAATGCTTCACTTCTATGAAGAACCTCTTCTTTTGTTGTAAGTTGAGCTCAGACGGAATAATATCGGCGACAAGATAATTAGCAATGTCGGCAAACCATGGAGAAGGTTCAGCCTACAATAAGGCTAGTATTCGGTCATTGAGGAATGTATCATCAATCTAAACTTTATTTTCATACACCTATTCCGAAATTTCCAATCTTGACAGATGATCGACCACCAGGTTTTTGGAGCCCTTGTCTTATCTTTGATTTCCCTTAAATTCTTGTAGTTGGAGAGACCAGTGAAAATCAAAGCACAAAGGATCCATGATGCTAGAGCATTTACAGCATCGTTGGGAATTGATCTTAATTTTGGAAAATTCAGATTTAGGAGAACAATGAAACACTTGGAAAGCAGCACAATATATTTACATTTCCAAGTGTTTTGAGTTTTATTACTATTTTGATTTGGAGTTGGTTTATTTTAGAAAGATTTGTTCTCCAAGTCAAAGTAAGAGTTGCTTTATTTAATTTAGAAAGTTTGTTTTTCTAGTTAAATAGGAGTTGCTATTTCTTAGAAAAGGTTTGCTTCAGATTTGGTGATGATTTACGGCGGATTTGCTGCTATTTTGGAGCTGATTTGCTGTAGATTTGGAGATGATTTGTTCTAGATTTGCTGCTGATTTGTTCCAGATTTGCTGCTAATTCTATCACCAAGCCTTGTCCTAAAATTATATAGTTTCCTTTTTCTCCTTCATGGATATTTTTAGTGTGTAGTAGTTTCCAGGAAAAGTATGTTAGTTTCCTTTCTTGTTTTTGGCCAAATATTTACTTTCCTTGTGGCGAATATTTAGTTTTCTATTCTTCATATTTTTTTGGCCTATTTAAAGGCTTGTTATCTTTGTATTCTTCAAGTTTTAAGCATTAATAAAATTGAGAGTATAAATTTCTCTTTGGTTCTTTAAAGAACTCCTTGAACTTATCGGTTATTCCGTGGCGTTCATCAAGACTTATCAATCGGATCTCCATCACCGATTGTGGCGTCCTCACATATACCAAGGTTCTTGCTTCCATATAAGCAACGGGTCAAGGTCATCCATCCAAGCCGATGCTAGAGCGGGTTTATTGGGCATTAAGTCACGGGTCTCCTCACAAGTTGACGGGGTTCGTATCATTTGGTATCAGAGCAACAGGTTCTATTTTTCTGGTTTGCCTATCTTTTATTATTATTATTATTTTTTTTGTCCAAACCATCTTAGTCACCGCTTTCATCCATACCTTCTAAATTCCGTTCAATCCCATTTAGTCATGACCTAATATCTACTCCATCCCGAGTCGATTTTCTTCATTCTTGATCGGATATAATTTTTATTGTTTCTTTTTTCTTTTTTTTTTAAGTGAACCCTCCAGCCCAGTTACAAAAAAAAAAAAACGAGAAAACGTAAGGGAAAAAGAAATGTTGAAAAAAAAAAGATTCGAAAAAAAAACCATAAATTTTTTTTAAGTATATTATTATTCCAGTTGTTGGAAATCAAGTCCCCACCATAATATAAAACAAAAAAAGCCGGTGAAAAAAACTGAAAAATTTTTGGTGTCCCTATTTTGTTGCCTTAAGTAAAAGACTTGAATATTTGTTGGCCTTCCTGACACGTCCTTTGGTAGGGTTTGATTGATTTTGCGAGAAAAAAAAAATCAGATTTGTTTGATTAGTTCCAAAGAGCTAAAGAGAATTACGACGAGGAAAAAAGGCAAAATTAATAGTCCAAATTTAGAGAAAAAAAAAAAAAAGCCAAATATATTGTGTGAAAACAGTGAACCAAGTGAATCATTCTTTGAGTGCAAACATGTGAGGTGATTTGTGAGGAATCCTATTTTATTATTTTCTTTTTAACCTTGTTTTTTACGGCAATATGGCAAACAACGAGGCGCATCCAAAGTATGACGGGAGGAGTCAATATGATTCATTATGGAGGCCTTAACTAGTGAAGTAAAGAGAGGATATTTAAGGCTGAATTCGGAGACAATTTCCATGAGAGGGGTGGAGATGGCTTCAAGCGACCACAAAACCCTCCACGGCGCGTGAAGGAAGAATTTGCCAAGAAGAGGGGCGCGGGTAGACGAAGAAGAGTATGAGGAGACTTTGAAGATGAGAATGGTTATGAGTCGGGTGTTAGTAACAGGAGGTATGGGGGGAGACATAGAGAAGCTAGGAATCAGGAAGATAATAATTTGAGAAACATTAAAATGAAGAGATTCCATCTTTCCAAGGAAAAGTGACGAGGCATATCTTGAGTGGGAGAGGAAGGTGGAGTTGGTTTTTATTGTCACGATTATTCGAAAATAGGAAGGTGAAACTTGCTGCCATGTAGGGTTCTCGAGACTAATACAACGAGTTTGGTGGGACGATTAGTTTTTAATGAGGCGGAATAGGGGCCGGTTGTGAAAACATGGGAAGAGATGAAGAGAGGGTGATACGAAAAGAGATTTGTTTCAACTTACTACTGCGGGAGTTGTACAACAAGTTGCAAAATCTAAGGCAAGGCAATCGTAGTGTAGGAGTATTATGAGGAGATGAAGGTTGCAATGGCCCAGACGAATATTGAAGAGATCGAGAGGCTACAATGTGACCAGGGTTCAACAAGCGAGGTTTAAATGGCGATTCAAGGTGGTGAATTGCAGCATTCGTAGAGTTGGAGGGCTATGGGTGGATATGGCTATCAGATCGAGAATCCAAGTCAAGAGGAGGAGAGGGGCGAGTACCAACACACGTTACGAACTGATCCCGTTCATCCACGGAAGTTGAATCAATGGAGGAAGGAAGATAAAGCACCACGATGCCAAGCCCAAAAAATAGAACAAGAACAAGAGGTGACGAGACAGGAAATAAGACCATGATTCAAAAGAATGAGAAGAAAAAGAAAGAAAAAGAAATAGGAAGAAAACAAGAGGAAAAGGAAAGTGATAGAAGGAAAGAGAGGTGAGAGAAAAGAAAAGTGAAAGGAAAAAAAGATCTTAAAGTGAACAACGAAAAAGGAGAGAAAACAAAAAAAGATCAGGAAGTGAACGATGAACAAGAAGGGGAAACAAAAGGAAAAGAAAGCTTCTATACAAAAGATAGTGAGAACTAAAGTGTTTTTATTCTAAAAAGCCTATGTTTGTACTTTTGTACAAAGACGCTTTGGAGACTAACGATCTTAGTTCTTAGTTTGCCTGGTATTGTTTCTTCTGTATTCTGAGGAGTTCAAGTGTAATCCACGAGGATGACCACGGTGATTTTGCCACCGAGGAGACAAAGAGCTTGAAGCCAAGTGGAGGAATTTATTAGTACATGTGTTACATGTATTACTTGATCAAGGATGTTGTGGAGGATATCTTATTTATTTTCATGCCATCAACAACATTATGGTTTAAGATTAGGGGACGAATCTTTTAGAAAAAGAGGAATGATGAAAATCAAAGCCGCGAAGGATCCGTGATGCTTCATTTACAATCATTGGAATTCGAAATCTTAATTTGGAAAATTCAGATTTGGGGAGGAATTGTGTGAAACCTTGGAAACACCTAATATATTTCTATTTCCAAGTGTTTTTTGAGTTTTATTACTATTTTGATTTGGAGTTGGTTTATTTAGAAAGATTTGTTCTCAAGTCAAAGTAGGAATTGCTTTATTTAATTTAGAAAATCTGTTTTCTAGTTAAATAGGGTTGCTATTTCTTTTTTTTAGAAAAGGTTGCTTTAGATTTGGTGATGATTTGCGGCCCAGTTTGCTACTATTTTGGAGGCGATTTGCTTTGTAGATTTGGAGATGATTTGTTCTAGATTTCTTTCCAGATTTGTTCCCAGTTCTTGCTAATTCTAATGCAAACCTTGTCTAAAATTATATAGTTTCCTTTTTTCCTTCATGAGATATTTTTAGTGTGTAGTAGTTTAGGAAAAAAGTATGTTAGTTTCCTTTTTCTTGTTTTTTGGCCAAATATTTACTTTCCTTGTGGCCGAATATTTAGTTTCTATTCTTCATATTTTTTTGGCCTATTTAAAGAACATTTATCTTTTGTATTCTTCAAGTTTTAAGCATTAATAAAATTGAAAGTATAAATTTCTCTTTGGTTCTTTAAAACTCCCTTGAACTTATCGGTTATTAGGTAGCGTTCATCAAGACTTATCAATCGGATCTCCATCACCCGATTGTGGCGTCTCCACATATACCAAGGTTCTTGCTTCCATATAAACATGGTCAAGGTCGTCCATCCAGCCGATGCTAGAGCGGTTCTTTCGAGCTAATTCGATCACGGGTCTCCTCACAAGTTGACGGGGTTCGTATCAGGACCCACCTAATGAGTCTCAGTTTATCATCTTCTTAGTCATCAAATACTTGATGGGTAGATTGATATGTGAAAACTATAACTTTATTCTCAATAATATAAGCTTTGAATTTGTCAAATGCGAATACAATGGCCAATAACTCCTTTTCTGTGGTGGCATAGTTGAGTTATGCATCATTTAACGTTATGTTGGCATACTATATGGCATGGAAAACCTTATTCTTTCTCTAACCCAAAACAACATCAACTGCATAGTCGCTTGCTTCACATATTAGCTTAAACGGGAGCCCTTAATCTAGTGCAAAAATTATAGGGGCTGAGGTTAATTCCTTCTTCAATGACTCAAAGGCATTTATACAAGCGTTGTTAAACTCAAAAGGTACTCCTTGCATGAGAAGAAAGGTATAGAGGCTTGATACTTTGATAAGTCTCTAATAAATCACATGTAAAAGCCTGCATGGCAAGAAAACTATGCACACCCTTCATTGACATAGGAGGTGGTAACTTTTTGATGACTTCAAACTTGGCCTTTTCCATTTCAATCCCCTTTCCATAAATTCGTCCCAACTATTCCTTCGCACCATGGTTATATTTCTCTAATTAAGTACAAGATGGGTCTCCATTCATATTTTAAGTACCAACCTTTAATTTTAGAGGCATTTATCAAAGGAAGAACCGATAACCGAGAAATAATCCATAAAGACTTCAATAGATTTTTCCACCATGTCAAAGAAAATAGCTATCATAAATCTTTGAAACGTTTCGGGTGCATTGCAAAGGCCAAATGGCATCCTCCTGAAGGCGAAGGTGCCATATGAATAGGTGAAAGTGGTCTTTTCCTAGTAGTCTAGGGGCAATAGCAATCTAATTATAACCTGAATACCTATCCAAAAAACAGAAGTACTCATTACCCGCTAGTCTATCCAGCATCTAATCAACGAATGGGAGCGGAAAATGATCTTTCCTAGTCACTTTGTTCTGCTTCTAGTAAACAATACAAATCCTCCACCCTATGACTGTTCTTGTAGGTAGAAGCTCATTGTTTTTGTTCTTCACCACTATTCTTCCCCCTTTCATGGGCTCTACCTATACAAGACTCACCCATGAACTATTAGAGAAGGGTAAATAACCCCTGCATCTAACCATTTTAGAACTTCTTTCCGAACAACCCCTTTCAAAGTTGGATTCAAGCCGCCACCGGGCATCCACTACAAAGGCTTACCGCTATCTTTAAGGAGTATTTTGAGATGCATATAGACAAATGATCCCCTTTAATATCATCCATGACCATCCGACGCTTCCTAATGTTCTCTGGGCACTCTTAATCTCTTCCTTAGTGTGAGGGCATAATGATATGATGACTGCAATGGATGTGTCCCTAAGGTAAGCATATATCAAGCTGGCGTTTCTTCAAGATCTGTGGATTTTGATATATACTGAGTCAATGACTCGAGTCAAGATAGAGATTCAAAGTATTTCCTTTTATTCAACCTGAAGAAATCCATCTAGATCACATATTTTGTAACCGTGTCATCATCACAAGAAGCATGGTCTTCATGAGTCAGGCAAGTCTCCAATGGTTTTGAATGGCCCAATTGGCTAGACACTATAGCTTCAATCACATCTATAGCCTCAATCACATCTACTCTGAAACAATTGTCATTATCATGCAGATGTTTTATAGCATTGAAGACCCTGAATGTGACCTCTTCTTCTCGGACTCTTACCTGATTCATTTCAAGACATCAATCAAAGCTCTCCTCGTGGCTAAGAATGGTCTTCTGAGGATGATAGGGACTTGTTTATCTTCCTCCATGTCTAAGATTATGAAATCTACTGGAAAGATAAATTTATCCACTTTTACCAGAACATCCTTTATTATATCGCGCAAGTGAGTTAGAGATCTATCTACCAACTACAAGGTAACTGTGGTTGGATGTGCCTCTCCCAAATTCAACTTCTTGAAGATTGACATTGGCATAAGGTTACTGTCAATTCTAAGTCGCATGTGGCTTTTCAAAAACTCGCATCCCCTATGGCGTAAGGGAATCTGTGGGGCAAGCTACTTGATCCTTAAGTTAGCAATAGCTTCTTCCGCATTATAACCCTCGCACTCTTAAAATAATGCAATTGTTTCATAATCTTCTAGTTTTCTAGTAAGGATATCTTTCATAAATTTCACATACCGGTATTTGTTCAAGTGTTTCAAAGAAATGGAATGTTTACATGAAGCCTTTTGAAGATTTCCATAAACTTATCGAATCAAGGATCCAACCTGCCTCTCACTTTCGGGGGGTAAGGTGAGTTGGATTTTTCCCACGGGGGATTATTTCACCTTCGTGGGTAGTGTTCAACTGAACTTTTCAAAGACCTATGTTATTTCCCATAGTTTCAGAGATTATTTTTCTCATCTGGGTGTGGAGTTTCATCATTTTTATCATTCTCCTCAATTGCATTTCCTTTGTTTTCATGAGCAGGGATATCTGTTTCTATCAGCTTCCCACTCCAAAGAGTTATGGCCTTGAAGTGTTCATTTCCATCCCTCCTTGGGTTCACTTCTGAAGTACTTAGCAAATTGCCTTGTTGCCTCTCACTGAACATAGAGACCATTTGACCCATCTGTACTTCCAAATTCATGAGTCGAAATGGCTGATCAAGTTACGTTCTCGCTCATTTTCAAATTGGTGCTAAGATCACATCTCTATCTACATATCAACTAATTGCTCAAGTTTCAAGTCTAAGCTGACTTTCCTAAAGTGTGGAGAGGGTTTCATATGCTCCATAGAATTTCTAGCATTAGAGCTCTTCCATGAGAAGTTAAGGTAACTCTTCTAACCTGGATTGTAATTTTGAGCCTAAGGGTTGAAGTTCTTATTGGTAGGGAATTTGGCCAAGTACTGAGCCTGCTCAATTGTTAATTCCCCCATGGGATTCATCATATGGCATTCTGTAGTAAGGTAGGGTCCATGGAAACTATCCCATGACGAAGGACTAGCTTGGACCATATGATCTAATGCTTGGGAATTTTGTAATTGAGCAACCTGCAACTGCTTAGAAAGTGAAGAAATTTGGGTTGCTAAGTTTGTGACTGCATCTAAATCATGCACTGATAGGCGTATTTTGTGAGTGTGATGTGTATATAAAATTGCAGAAAAATATAAAAAGAGCGCCTATTTCACGCAAGTATACGCTATTAAGTAATAAAGTGTACCTATACCTGATATCGATCCACAGTGGAAATTTGTGGATGCTAAGTGCCAAAATTATAATGCTTCTCTAATATCCAAACTAACAATTGTGATAGTAAAACAAAATTTAAACTAAACTAATGGAATTTCTAAATCTAACTAACGGTTCGCAAACTGCATACCAAGAGATGATAAATCTCAGTGGTACTTGGTGCAATCGGACAATCCTCTTAGATCTAAGTCAAAACTCCTACTCTATTGTTTCATGATAGTGCTTCTTTCCGGGGCTTAATTTCACTAATTTAATTATAAGCCTCTCTCGAGGTCGAATAACCTACCAACTAACACTAAGTCTTTTGCTTCTCAACTCAACCCTAAGCATTAGAGATGCTTTAAGATCCAAAAATCTCACACGCCTCCTAATTACTGATAATTTCTACACTACTAGGCTAATTAGGTTGATTCATCTATGTCTAGTTCTTTACTCCTTTCTCAGATCTTACAAAGAACCACTCACCACATTGAGATTAGCTTAAATCAATATGTAAATAGAACTAAGTATAAATCAATAGAGGTGCATTCACATAAGAAACAATAGAAAACGGAACATTAACAAATAAATATAAAACCCATGTTCAATATACAACCAAAACCCTATATCTACGAATTTAAAGCATGATAGAGGTTTGATACATCTAAACTTAGGATAAAACATGAGAAAAGAGGAAGAAGAAACTATAATGATCAAATGATGGTGAGTCTCGGATTTTCTTCCATAAATCTCATGATCTTCTCCCAAATCTTAAAAAACAGCTCTCAACCTCCTCCTTTGTCCCAAAGTGTGGACAAAGTCCCCTCCGAGCCCTAGCCGCCTCCTTTTTGTCTCTTTCTTTGGCGTTTGAGCTTAAACCCTCCATTAGCTCAAACGGCTAAAATCCACCCAAAACTGACCCCAACGCCGACGCTGTGCAGCAACGCCGCCACGTCGGGATGCCTGCTTCGCAACGCCGCGACGTTGGTTCTCAACGTCGCGACGCGTTGCCGCAGTCCCTCGTTGCCTCCAACTCGTGAAGGTCATAACTTTGTCATACGAACTCCGATTTGGGTGTTCTTGGTACCGTTGGAAAGATCTTGAAGTGTAGAATCCATCCATATATTAATTGATATAATATGGGCTCATATGATATCTGAAAACTTCAAAATACAGTAGCCTCTCCTGCTGAAGGTGCTGCAATGTTTGCTGATTTTCTTCAAGTTTTGGAACTTGCATAACTTCTTTGTTCGAACTCCAATTTTGGTGTTCTTGGTATCCCTGGAAAGCTCTTGAAGTGTAGAATTCATCCATATATGGCTTGATGAAATAAGAGCTCATATGATGTCTGAAAACGTCAAAATTCAGTAGCCTCTCCTGTTGCTTCTGTAGCAGTTTTTCCACCAATTTTGCACAATTCCACCAAATCGATGACCTGATCATAAGTATGAACTTTTAGAGCATTAGGGCACTTATTTAACATAAAAATACTAGAAAAACTAACTAAAGCATAGGGATAAAATGAGTATTTAAGATACTCATCATGCACCCCAACCAATTTCTTGCACGCTTCCCTATTGCCACTAAAATTATTCGATGCTATATTCTCTAGAATATGGTATGCTTCTACCTCATTCTCTACTCGTAATAGCTTCCCATCACATCAACTAGAGTTCTTGTAGGTACACTCAACCCATTATTAAAATGATGCACTTGCATCCATTTAGTAAATTATGATTAGCGCATTTTTGTAAAAGATATTTGTACCTCTCCTAGCTTTTATAAAAGGATCACCATCCAATTGACAAAAAATTGTTTATGTTCATCCTTAACTTTGCCTTTGTCAGGAAGAACCGAAATAGATACTTATTAACTAGCTTATCCCAAGATGTGGTGGAATTTGAGGTCTGTGGTAAGCCAATGTTTTGCCTTATCCTTCAAAGAGAATGAACAATCGATGCATGATAGCATCATCAACACTCCATTGTACTTCACTCGTATCACATACTTCTAAGAAGTTCAGGATGTGAGCATTTGGGTCCTCGTGGTGAAGTCTAGTAAATTGCACTCCTTGTAAGAGTTGAAGGGTGATGGACCTGAGCTCGGTTATTAGCTTGTATAGTCAGCCTTATCACAGTCGAGGTAGGGATGGCGAATCGAGATAATCTCACAGTCTTAGGACATTATCCTATTTATGTAGTATCCGATGTCATACCATCTCCTATTCTAGAACCAACTTCTTCTTCTCTCAAATCCTCCATATTTTCCATAGGCTGATGTCCCACTGACTAGTCATTCTTTATCTCTCCGAATTCTTCTCGTGTCTCTTTGATTTCAAGATTCAATTCAAGATAAGATTTTCGCCAATCTTCGCATGCAACCTAATGGTACCTGAAAATTCACAGGAGAAAACTAAATGTCAAGAAATAAAAATGAAAATGAAAAAGAAAATTAAAAGAGTTGTTTAAAGTACTAGAGTTGTACTTAGTATTGATATTAACATAAAACACTGTAACTCCCCAACAACGGAGCCAAAAACTTAATAGGCGTTTTCTGTGTTTTGTATTAAAATTACGTGAATAGATGTGCGATTAATGCCTATTCGCGCAAGTATACGTGTGTCAAGTAATACAGTGAACTAAACGTACAAAGATCGATTCACAGGGAGGAACGAGATGCTAAGTACCGAAATTGGACTACCTCTCTAATATCTAAACGAACAGTTGTGATGATATTGAACAAAAATCTAAATTAAAATACTAAATTGTAAAACTAGTAAGTTGATTATGCAAGTTAAGGGTTTCTTAAGATAAAGAGGTTCTAGGGTTTTTGGTGCAATTAGACAATCCACTTATATTTGAACCAGTCCTATTCTTCATTGTTTTGTGAGAGTTCTCCACAGCCTGACTATTTTAATTACAAGCCTTCTCGAGGTCAAGTAACCATTTAATCATCACTAGGTTTCTTGCTTCCTCAACTCAACTCCTACATCAGCAAAGGCCTTTACGTCCCAAGAACCCAACACGCCTCCTAATTAATGATGATTTCTACCCCCACCTAGCTAATTAGGTTGATTCACCTAAGTCTAACTCTCTACTCCCTTCTTAAATCTAGTAGAGAATCACTCACCACATTAGTATTGGCCAGATATTAATATGCAAATGAAATCAAGCATGAATCAATAGAGGTTTACTCCTAAGAAACAATAAAATAAAGAATTCTAGCAATTAACTATAAACTTCATCTCTAAAATACATCCAAAAACCCTAAATTGTAAGTTTAAAACATATCGAAAATTGTGTACATGATATAATCTTGAGAAAACATGAAAGTAAAGGCAAAAGAACTCTAATGCTGAAAGATTGGTGGATGGTCAATCTTCTTCCTCAGATTCATGGATCTCCCGATGGTAGAGATGTTGATATTCATGTCCATTCTCCTCTATCACAACCAACACCTCTCAATGTGTTAACCTTTTCTCCATCGATCATCCTTCCTTAAAAACCCCAAAAAAGAAAGCTTCCGCATTCCTAACTAAGCTTGGGACGTCGTGAAGTTGGAGCAGGATCTTCATTCCTCCCTCTTTTAGCCTCTAAAATGTCTCAATTTAACCTATAATGAAAAATGGAGCGACATATTAGTTTATGAAATGAAAATGCTATTAAATTAATCATCTAAGAGATCTAAAACATACCAAAACCCGGGTATGTAATGAGTGTTTTTGACATTCATCATTAGTGTTGAAAGAACTGCCAAAGGGTCTAAAATATGCATTTTGGGGAAGGATGGTACAAAGCCTGTAATCATTTCTTCATAACTAGATGTGGATATGGAAGGCAAATTGTTGCATGTTCTTGAGCAGGATCTACAGGCTTTTTCTTTTTCAATAGGTGATATAAAAGGAATTAGTCAATCTTATTCGTATGGCTAAAATTATGATGGAAGAAGACCACGCCCCATCCATTGAGCACCAGCTGCTTAAATCCCACAATGAAGGAAGTAGTAAAGAAGAAATTTGAAATGGCTTCATGCCTGGGTTCATATGCCATTTCCGATAATTCTTAGGTAAGCTCTCAGGTAAGTCGTGTTGAAAATGAGGTATGACAGTTGGTGAAAATGAGGAAAGATGAGCTTTTATCCACTCGCATAGCCATGATGGCGACTATTCATTGATTATAAGAAGTTGAACAAAGCAACAAGGAAAGATCATTATCCACCACTTTTCTTGGATCAAATGCTAGACAGCCTTGCGGACATTCTCATTATTGTTTCCTAGATGGTTACTCATGATACAATCAAATTATGGTACACCCGGAAGACCAAGAAAAGACAACCTTCACTTGTCTGTATGGAACATTTTCTTTCAAAAGAATGTCGTTCGGGTAGTGCAATGCTTCAGCAAGATTCGTAGATGTGATCGCGAATTTTTTCTGCATTTGATAGAAAATATCATGGAAGCTTTCTATGGATGATTTTTCAGAAGGGTGTTCATTTGAAAAACTTCCTTAACAACCCAAGTAGTTTTACAAAGGTGTATAGAGAAAATCTAGTGTTGAATTGGGAAAAATGTCATTTCATGGTTCAAGAGGGTGGGTCAGATTAGACACCTCATATCTTCAAAAGGTTTGGAAGTTGATAAAGTAAAGATAGAGACAATCCAAACCCTTACTCCACTAACTACAATGCAAGGTATTTGTAGTTTTTTGGGACATGTAGGTTTTTATCGAAGATTCATAAAAGACTTCTAAAAAAATAATCTAAGTGCTTATGTAAATTGTTGGAAAAAAGATAACTTCCAGTTTTGATGAGTCTTTCATGAAAGCATTTGAGGAGTTAAAGAACCAATCGATTGAAGCACCTATTGTTGTTGCACCTAATTGGGGTGAACCATTTGAAATAATGTGTGATGCAAGCGATTTTGCAATTGGAGCTGTTTTGGGACAAAGACCATATAATATTTTCAGGCCCATCTATTATGCAAGTAAAACATTGAACGAAGCTCAAGAAAATTACATGACTACAGAGAAAGATATGCTAGCAATGGTATATTCTTGTGACAAGTTCAAGTCCTATATACCGGGTCAAAGCAGATCTTCTAGTATGGATCATGCTGCAATTAGATATCTAATGATGAAAAAGGACGCCAAACCGAGATTGATTCGATGGGTCCTATTGCTTCAAGAATTAAATATGGAGATCAAAGATAAGAAAGGAAATGAGAATGTGGTAACTGATCACTTATCTTGTTTGGAATCAAACAAGGGAATTTAAGATCCCAAGGAGACAGGAATTTTTCCGAATGAACAATTGCTAGCCTCGGGAAGCAAACTTGCCTCGTATGCCGGGAGGAGCAAATAACTTTAGCATGTAATGTGTTACCACCGAGATGAACTCAAGGCAAAGCAAGAAATTTCTCCATGATGAAATGCTATCAATGGGACAATCCACCGCGTTTCAAGACGTGTAGATCAGGATATGAAGATGCTAGCCCTAGAAATTTGAAAGTGTGATGGCATCTTAGCACATTGCCATTTCTCACAGTATGGAGGTCACATGGGACCATTGAGAACTTCCCGAAAGATTTTAGATTCTTGATTTTATTGGCCTACGCTTTTCTGTGACAATGCTAAATATGTAAAGAAGTGTGATCGCTGCCAACAAGTGGGAAACATTTTAAAAAGAGATGAAATGCCATTACACAGCATGCTGGAAGTTGAGATATTTAACGTTTATGGAATAGATTTTATGGGACCATCTACTCAGTGGAGATTTGAGTATTTTTAGTGACACCTCTATATTTAAGTTATAGTAACGCCCATAAATGATGTAAACAGACAATGGTTAATGTTCTTAGAAAGAACATTTTTGACTGCTTTAACACCAAGTGCGATTGTAAGTGATGAAAGCACCCATTTTTGCAACAAGGTTTTCGCTGCATTCATGGCTAAATATGGGGTTCATCATAAAAAGGCTTTAGCATACCACCCCCAATTGAATGGACAAGCTGATATTACTAACCAAGAAATAAAGAAAATTATGGAGAAAACGGTTAGTACAAACAAAAAAGACAAGGCGATGAGGCTTGATGAGTCACTTTAGGCATACAGAACTACATACAAGACACCTATCAGCATGTCACCGCACCATCTTATGTTCGAAATATTACTGTCAAAAGAATTGAAACATCGAGCATTCAAGAAAGGAATTTGAATTTCGACTTCTAATCAATGGGTGAAAAGAGGTTCCTTCAACTAAATGAATTAAAGGAAATAAGAATGAAACATATGACAATGCTTAGGTTTACAAAGACAAGATGAAAAAGTGGCATGTGATTGGTATATTGTTTAGAAAGCATTTAAACAAGGTGATTAATTCCTTTATTTAATTTCCGCACTGCACTATCCCTGCAAACCCAAATCCCATCGACGAGCCCATACACCGTTGTTCCATCACTCCATTTGGTTTAGTATTGAAATCGCACAATGGAGTAGAATTCCATGAATGGGTCAAAGAGGAAGTATCACGAGAAGAAAGCCTCAAAGCAAACAAAATGCAATTAAGTGAATTAAAGTTGAAATTTTTTTGAGGAATCATCATCGTGAGTAGCACCACCACCGGATGCGCCACAAGCTAGCTTATATTATTCTAGCGCTTCAGGAGTCAACCCAAGCATTGTAAGGATCCTTATTTCATTTCACTTTACTTTATTTTTGTTTTTCTTTCCATTTTTCTATTTTATTTTGTTTTGGAATCGTTGTATTTTTTATGTGTTTGTTTAGTGTGTTAGTTATTTAGGTTCAGGTTAAGCAAGAATAATATTTTTGAAGAATTGAGTTTAAGAGGAGAAAGAATATTGGGTCAAGAAATCAAACTTAGGTGAAAAACAAGTTAAAATAAAAAATAATTCATCCAAGGTCACACTATTAATAGTTACAACATACCACAAAGAGTACTTCTTGTTTAGACCAAGAATTTTTCATTTCGAGGTCATGACCGTGAAGAACTAACTTCTATCTTCTAGTGAAGTTGCTAATCTAGTCATGACTTCCCGAGGCAAAACAAGAGACCTTGTGTTTTCACCTTCGATAAAGTCACAATTCCAGGTCGCTATCATGACACTCTGTTTCTTTTTTTTTTTTTTTTTACTGAGCTCAGTTGAAGTCGCGGACTCCAGGTCACGACTCGGCTTAAAGTGACCATGTGACCTTTGAGGATTCAAGAAGGTCATGACCAAGACCCTCGTGAAACCATTTTTTTGAAAATTTTTGGGAAGGTCGCGACCAACCATTTACGTCGCAACCATGTGGCAAATTAAAAATAAAAAATCACCTTTTCAAAATCATTTGCACACCTCTTCACTTCCTCCTCACATGACAACTCTATTCTTGTTTCCAAACCCTAGTTCCATCTTTTCATTAACGAAAAACACCAGCTTTCCACTGTTTGATTCAAGATCAACCATTCCAAGACAAGAGCTCCTTCCCACAACTTTAGAAAGGAATAAAAGATTTAGGTAAACCCTAATCTTCTGCATTTTGGTTAGGGTTGGGTGCTTGGTTTGGTTGGAATTGAGTTTATTTATTGAAGTTGATACTATGAAAGGGTGTCTGGTGAGACATAATCAATTTTGTGACTTAGGAGAACAAATTGTTTGAAATTAAGAGAAAAATTATCTCAAAGGAACAGAAGACCACTTTGAGCCTATTAAGATCCCACCACCTCCTTAAAACCCTAAGAAATTCCTTATGGGCAAGTGCCAAGGAAGTATTCAAATTTCGAGCATTCGCCTCAACTCGTGGCCCTCCGAGAGATGTTTTAGAAACAATAGTATCTTAGGCCTTGAGGATTAACTTACCTCCATGTCCTCTTCCTTGGCTTTTCTTGGTCCCTTAATCACTTTTTGTGATGCCCCATATCCTAGGGGTCCGTTGACAACCCGTTAACCCATTAAGACTCGTGGGATGTCGAAGAACCCGACACTCAATGCACCATGTAGTCCCCTTGGGGACCAAAGATTTAACGAAAAATCGAGCGTAGCCCTTTTATCAACATGGCCCAATATTATACAACGACTCCCACCAGTCCACATATAAGTGTGCCACACACAAAAACCTATTTATCCATACTCAAACATATATGCACATGACTATGTAAACAGTCCATAAGAGTTTAAATTACATCACTGTGATACGAAACATATATCAAAAATTAATGATTCTAACACATATTTTACAAATATAACCAAAACCACAATCCGACTTTCTTCTCAATATCTACCCATGAGCAATCGTCTCCCGCACATTCCCTCGTACCGAAGGGAGTCCCACGACGCGAGCACGCCACGAGTAAAATCCTATAAGGGCTACTCCCCACCTAAGTGTACATGCAATGGTCATGAAACAAATAAACACTCCCCCTTAGAAAATGCCATCCTAGAATGGAAACCTACATGTCATGAATGAGATGTGACTCAACATGTCCCATGTACCGAGCCCTTATCGACTCCCACTTAAACCCGAGTCCTGAACCCATTCTCACAGCAAGATTATACTAAAGTGAGAAAATCATCATTGGTATTTCAACAAATGATCCTTTATCCAAAACCAAAGTTTTTTGTTTTATAAATAAAAAACAAGGACAATATTTGAAACCGCTTTAAAACAAAAGCATTGGACAATCACCGAAACCACATTAAAACAAAAGCATTGACAATCGAGCAACAACTTTAACTAAAAGCATCGACGCCTCCGATAAACCGCTTTACTAAAAAGTCTGGATAGTTGTCCAATAAATCGCGATTCAAAAGCATTGACAATCTCCGATAAAGAGTTTATTCAGCAATTTGAAATGCACTGCGAGACTCTATCGACGAGTCCAAAGTACTGAGTTCACCACTCACTCACTAAGAATGATGAATGATTACAACCATGCACACGCACCCATTTAATGCGATGTCCCCTGTATATGAAATGCAATTTATGCCATCTGCCTATACCATGCTATATATATGAGTGCTATATGTATTATTTTAAACCATGCATAATAAATCCATTCATCATTTGGGACAAATATAACAATTAACAAACAATTTCCCAATAAACCACACAATCATGTCAACATATTATACACACATATATTGATATCTACAAGTCATCACCAATCAAGCAATGACTTACATTATACTCTAGGCTTAATTGTGACACCATGTCCACAAATAAACCATGCAATGGCCTTGTTCATACACAAACACATCAGAAGCCAAACCATTATAACACACAATTTGGCTTCCAACATTTTAAACCATGCATAATACCTATGCATTATTTGGACAATCATATCAATTAACATACAATTTCCAAATAAACCACACAATACATGTCAACATATTATACACACATATATTGACATCTACAAGTTATCACCAATCAAGTAATGACTTACATTATACTCTAGGCTTAATTGTGACACCATGTCCACAAATAGCCTACAACCAAGCCATGCAATGGCCTTGTTATACAAACACATCACAAGTTAAACCATTAGAACACGCAATTTGGCTTCCAACATTTTAAACCATGCATAATACCCATGCATCATTTGAACAATCATATCAATTAACATACAATTTCCAAATAAACCACACAATACATGTCAACATATATTGACATCTACAAGTCATCACCAATCAAGCAATGACTTACATTATTATCTAGGCTTAATTGTGACACCATGTCCATATATAGCCTACAACCAAGCCATGTAATGGCCTTGTTCATACACAAACACATCACAAGCCAAACCATTAGAACACACAATTTGGCTTCCAACATTTTAAACCATGCATAATACCCATGCATCATTTGGACAATCATATCAATTAACATACAACTTCTAAATAAATCACACAATACATGTTAACATATTATAAACACATATATTGACATCTACAAGTCATCACCAATCAAGTGGCTGACTATATTATTCTGAAGCACACTCGTGACACCATGTCCACAAATAGCCTACAACTGCTTTCATGGAATGCATCTTTGTTCATACACAAACACGTCATAAGCCAAACCATTAGAACACACAATTTGGCTTCCAACATTTTAAACCATGCATAATACCCATGCATCATTTGGACAATCATATCAATTAACATACAATTTCCAATTAAACCACACAATACATGTCAACATATTATACACACATATATTGACATCTACAAGTCATCACCAATCAAGCAATGACTTACATTATTATCTAGGCTTAATTGTGACACCATGTCCACAAATAGCTTACAACCAAGCCATGTAACGACCTTGTTCATACACAAACACATCACAAGCCAAACCATTAGAACACGTAATTTGGCTTCCAACATTTTAAACCATGCATAATACCTATGCATCATTTGGACAATCATATCAACTAACATACAATTTCCAAATAAACCACACAATACATGCCAACATATTATACACACATATATTGACATCTACAAGTCATCACCAATCAAGCAATGACTTACATTATACTCTAGGCTTAATTATGGCCACTCATGTTTACAAATAGCCTACAACTAAGCCATGCAATGGCCTTGTTCATACACAAACCCATCACAAGCCAAACCATTAGAACACACAATTTGGCTTCCAACATTTTAAACCATGCATAATACCCATGCATCATTTGGACAATCATATCAATTAATATACAATTTCCAAATAAACCACACAATACATGTTAACATATTACACACACATATATTGACATATACAAGTCATCACCAATCAAGCAATGACTTACATTATACTCTATGCTTAATTGTGACACCATGTCCACAAATCGCCTACAACCAAGCCATGCAATGGCCTTGTTCATACACAAACACATCATAAGCCAAACCATTAGAACACACAATTTGACTTCCATTACTACCAACCAAGTATATCACTCAATCTGGCAATGATATACTACAATCATATACCACTGTGGCAAAAATCTTGACACAATCATTAAATAGCCTAGGATGTAGCACTCGAAAACGAATCCATAACTTGAAAGAGAGAGGTCTGATTTAAGTGATTCAAAAGCCTAACATTAAGTTCTCAGATAGAGCTACATGTTCCTTAAAGGATACTAGTCCAAATTCTCACTTTTTCCCTGCCGAAAATCAGTCCCAAAATTCTGGACAGTAGGTTCGGCCAAAACAGGGCAGCTTGTTGCAGTCCCGAAAAACGGACCATAACTTGAGTTGTAGAAGTCCAATTTGGGTGATTCAAAAGCCTAACATTAAGTTCTCAGATAGAGCTACAAGTTCCTTGAAGGATACTAGTCCAAATTCTCACTTTTTCTAACCAAAAATCAGCCCCAAATACTGGACATCATAAAGGGTCAAAACAGGGCACTATTTCCATAACCCATTATTTTGCCAAACAGCCCCTTAGGGCAAAAACGGCCAAACAGCCCCTTAGAGCATTAAAACTCAACCAAACAACCCCTAGAATGGAAAATAAACCAAAGTAGAAACAATCCCTACCTCTTGGAGTGAAAATGAAGCTTTTCGAAGACCCAAAAGCTCGAAACCCATGGCCTCCTGAACTTTCCGTTCGAATCTCCGACGAAAACTCCTGGTTTTGGTGTCCACGCGTTGCCCTCGACGAGTACTCCGACTTTGGAAGGCCCCGCTTCACGCGAGATCACAACCCGAGTTCAGATATCTTAGAGAGAAGTCGGAGCTTCTCTCTCTACACCCACTATTCTCTCTCTCTCCTCTACGTTTTTTTATTTTTTTTTTCCAAAGAAAATCTCCTTCGCCGCAAAACTGATTTTTTTAATCTTTTGTCTAACTTAACTTAAGTTGATGAGTGGCTCTTAAAGCACCATGTGTCACGTGATCCTCGCTCGGATTCGTTCATACCTCGAAACAATTTATTTTATGTTCCTGTTCCGGTTCAAGTTCAATTTATTTTAAATGAACTTAACTTGAGTTATTTCCTAACTTTTGATATTCTAGTAAAATATCAAGACTGAGTCACTAGACGCTCGCTACTCTCGAAAATTGTAAAAAACTGACATTGTCTCAGAATTGAACCAAAATTTGCAAATTAGATTTAACGAGACGACCTAATGTTGAAGTCCATTGCCATCCGTGATCTAGAAAATTTTCAAGCTTCCCTGAACCATTTCGGCAATTTTACTATTTTTGCCATTTTTCAGAAAAAATTAAATTTTTCCCTGGTTTTACATTCTTCCAGCCTTAACAAAATTTCGTCCTTGAAATTCACACACACTAGCACATACAATTACATGCATATGCTACAAAATCGAACAATACTCTTGCCCATAAAGTGGAGTAGAGAAACATACCTTGAATAATCCACTAATCTGTTGGCTCAATCTGAGGTATACTGGCGCAGACACACCCCTGGGTCCCCAAAATCCCGACTTGTGAGCCCTGTACCCGACCTCAACCCATGCCCTATACAGAGGTAATCTCGGTAGCTCTTCCGGAAAAACATCCTCATACTCATAAACCACCAAGGCAGACTCAACTCATGTCTCGCCTCGTCTTCCAGGGTAAGGCTTGCTAGCCAACCCATCAACCGCCCGTGCCACCTAGAATCATACACACAAATGGGTAAAGCACCGTGCTTATCTCCCTGAAACACAACATAAACACCGTCCCGTGTAGGCAAGAATCCTCCTAGAATCACAATCAATGATCACCTGGCAAAGCATCAACTAGTCCATCCCGAGGATGACATCAAATCCTCACATGTCCATGACCCCAGTCCACAACGGTAGACCCTAGAGACTCTAACTCACTGTGGCCTCTCGACATATCATGCCTATTTGCTTCAACCCCTAAGGTTATGTTCTCTAACCCTAGTGTTCTTCGTTTTCTATATACAACCTATCATGCATATAATCCACACAACATGTAACACACATTATGTAACACAATCACCACACAGTGATTCACAAAATACACAATGAATACTTTGATACCAAGCTATGACGTTGATATCAAACATCGAGCCCTAGGCATTCATAACCTAAGCTCTGTACTATAACTGCATGTCATAAACCCATGCCCACCAAGCCCTAGGTACTCGTATACCCAAGCTCTAATACTGCCGTGATGCCCTGTGTCCTGGGGTCCGCGACAACCGCCAACTCGCTAAGACTAGCGACTGCATTCGACACCACAATTATCAGTCCTTTATTTTTCGACCTAAGGTTTAATAAAATCAGCAAATTTCCTTTGTACGAGGAGCTCTACCAAACAGAACCCTGCGGTAATTGGCATGGCAACATGGCCCAATATTATACAACGACCTCACCGGGTCCACATACGAGTAAAAACGGCCACGCATGACCCATTTATCCATACTCAAACATATAAGCACATGACTATAAAATCATAGTCAATAAGAGTTTAAATTACATCACTCATATACAAAACATATATCAAAATTAAGCATTCAAATACATAT